>LPNX010432901.1:295200-358645 GCA_001517045.1 Pseudotsuga menziesii | reverse complement strand
CATTAATTGAGCCACCTGCTCTGATCCCACTTTCTTGGGGGATCATGACCCCAAATGTAGGGAGGTTTCCACCTGCAACAGTTGGAAGTGTTTGAGGATGGTACCACTTGTCTATTTGCTCTCCACCCAGTCTCCTCCACCAACTTGACCAGTAAACACTCTTTTAACAGCTCTCCCAAGTTGTTCTCTCCACTTTTATTTATTTATAATTAAAATATTCAGAATTACATTCAATATCCTTAACTCTGCTAAGTCATCAATTACAACTTAGCATAAAATTTAACATATTGTCTTGAAATAAAATCAAATATGATAATATTATTTTTGCAAAATTGGGGTATGTGACAATTCCCGTCAACATCAGCTCATCATCCAGGAAATAGTCTTAGAAACAATATTTGGTACCTTGAGATCTGTATGGCTTAATGACAGATCCTCTCGCTCTTGACATAGGTTCACATCATTGACCTTTGATCAATAGAATCGACTAGCTGTTCGACATCAGGACATCTATTTGCACTCAGTAGATTGTACTAGAGTACCTTGGGAATCATTGACATTAATGGTGATCTCCCTCACACTTGTTAACAGTTCACATCATTGGTCGGTAATCAAGTGGTTTCTCCCATGTTCGACTTCAAATCATTGTAATCACATGGATAGAATCGTACTTTGTGGAAGACAAGACGAAGACCCTCGGTATTTGTTAAAAGCGCTCATTGCTTTTCCCCAGGTTGCGATGGAGTTTTGTATATCTAGCATGGATCCACATTTGTATGGTCATGGCTATGCTCAAATTTGCGTCTGTATGACATAGATCTACATTGTATGTCTAGTAGCTATGTCCAAGTTTGAGTCGTCTATCACATGGATCTATGTTGTATTCTAGTAGCCATGCTTGTTTATTCCTCTCATGGATCTGCCTTGTATTGGTCTGCAGCCATGAGTTGGTTACTTGTGTCTATGAGTCAACATACTGATGTACTACAGATGCCTACTTGACAACATGCTCCGATCGAGCTGACATTTTCACCTCGTAGCAACAACTTGTTCTCTCAAAGCTCTCGTTTATCGTATCCCTCTAAGGCTCATGCTTTGGGGCGCATCCTGTCATACCAAAATCCTGTCACCGTCATGTGATAAGACTCTTAACATACCTATTTTCCCTTAATCCCAGCACTTGGAGTGGAAACTCATACCATTTGTCAATCTTTCACAAAAATGCTCAGCACTGTGCTTTTCTGTTTATCCATGAGTGATACCTTGCTCGCACCACCTATCCCTTGTTAGCCACAAGCGGTGCCACCATTTCTGACCCTTATTCCATAAGTGTTTCTTACCTAAACCACTCTGTCATTGAAGGAGAAAAGCGGTACCCTGGGTAAAATGGGAAAAAGAGAAGTTTCTCAAGGCTTCTAGATCATGAGCCTCGTTTCCTCCCTTATCCCTATCATTGTGGGTCAGTTGAGCTCGAGATCCCCCATCCTAGGATCTTAGAGGCCACCTCATCCACAAATCTCTCAACCATCCCTATCCATTGAGCCTTATAAATACAAGCGCATGTCCATGGTTGAGGGGGGAACCATTGAAGTATTGTTATGTTATTGGATTGATCACTTGGCCCAAGCCATTGGAGAGCATAGAGAGCAAAGTTGGAGCTTATGGGGATGAGAATGTTTGGTTTCATGAAGATGCATGTCAACACTAAGGATTAATTGGTTGTAAACTTCTCCATTTTATCTTAATGAAAAGATGATTTCTATCCCACATTACTGTTGTTGTTTGATTTCACATGTATATGTCGTTAGATTCCTTAGTCACTAACATGGATCAATAGATTATATTCTAGAAGCTTTGATGTGTTTGTGTGTTTAATCTGATTTCAAGTACACAGGGTTACTATCGAAGCATCACATTCCAGGTATCTACGGCATCTAGGGAGGGTCTTCAACCTTTGTCCTCCATTTATTCTGGATCTGAACCATTCAGACCAGTGGAACACCTTACTGTCTGCAGAAGGTGAAATATTCCTACTAACAAAGCTCATTTGGTTCTACTGAGTCATGAACCAAAGCTTGTTCTGGTTTTCCCTTCAATTTGTATAGTCCTCCTTCTTGTTCCACAATCACTACTACATCATCAAAATACTTTCCCTTTGGCCACATGAGGACTTGGCCATCTACAAATGCAACCCTCATTCCTTTTGCATCCAATGCAGATATGGAAAGGAGGTTCTTATTTAGTTCAAGTACAAACAATACATCTTTCATCTTGATAGAATTTTCAGAGTCTAGCTTGTATGAGGATTCACCACTACCTTTTATTGGATACTAGTAGGCATCTGTGAGGTGATTCATGTTCAGATAATTTCACAAAGGACTCCTTGAATCTCGTCATATGTTTCGAAGAACCACTGTCTATAAGCTAATCATTGTTACCATGTGTGATAGTTCCCGTGAGAGAGAAAATGAGAACATATTCTTCATCACTTGAAGAATCATCATTGTTATGTCTGTTTCTCTTTGTGGAAGGTTCATCATCCTCTGCAGCATGGGCATGATGTCTTCTCTTGTTTCCCTTCTTCTTGTGAGAGCTACTTTTGTTTCTAGGACAATCTCTAGCAAAGTGTCCTCTTTCATCACATGTATAGCAAATGTACTTAGACCTATCTCTAGGCTTTATAAAGTTACTCCTTTGGAGAGAGTGCTTACCTCTATGGTGTCTAGATCTGGTTTTCTTGGATTGTACTGTGAGATCTTGATCTTCACTTCCCATCTTTTCTTCTCGAGTTGCTATCTGAGCTTCTTCTTGAGAGCATTCTTCCTATAGTCTGCTGAACTTGACTAACTTCTTTCTGGCACAGATCCCTTGAATGAAAGAGTCCCATGTCCTAGGGAGACCATTCAAAGTGTTCATTACAATCTCTACATTCTCTACTTATTCATATATTGCTTCAAGTTGTTCTTTGATCTAGGAGACCCTTGTGAAGTATGACTGTATGGTCTCCACATTCTGGATCTTCACATTCTTCAATTGGTTCCTCAAGGTCATCTTCCGATTTATGTTCTTTCTTTCAAACAATTTGGTTAGGGCATCAAACATAGATTTAGGTGTCTTTAGGGAGGACACTTGTGGTATGAGGTGATCCTTTATTGAATCAGCAATAATCCTCTTATCCATAACCAACTTCTTCTTGTGTAAGTCCTTAACCTCATCTCCCTCTAGAACTGCAATCTCCTCATTGATGTAGGAGTCCAATTCATTTTCTTCCAGGACCAGGGAGATCCTATACTTCCAGGCTTGGAAGTTATCAGCTCCCTCAAGATTTTCATCAAGCTTGGTATGATGAGACATCTTAAATAAGAACCTCAAATGGAAATACAAAATATTTAGATCTTACCAGGTTAAGATGTCAGATATGGATCTAGAGCTGAATTTCTGCAGTGCTGGTTCAGGAGCATATTAGGGTTTGACTTTCCTAGAGTTCTATCCAACCAAAAAATTTGATCTTGATCTCTAAAATTCGATTTTGAGGAGGATATCAATCCAAGGTTGGGCTCACTCAAAAATTCCACTTCTGTGGAAAGCCCTAATTTTTTACAGCAGTTTCGGGTCAAAAATTGAAAATGCTTAGAATTAGATTCTGCTTCGACAGAAAGATGCGCCCTAGAGAGGAGGGTCAGTCCAACCTTCTTTTGCTGAAAATATGTGGAGAGAGATCCAAAAATTAGGAATCCCTAGTTTCCACAGCTGCATAATGTCTTCTTCTCAGGTTAGCTCTGATACCATGTTAGATTTTTTATCATTTAAGCTAGCAATAACTTGGGATCTTAACTAAGAGAATAACAAGCACAACAATAAAACACATAAGACAATGAACACAAAGATTTTCCTTGGGGAAACCATAAAGGATAAAAACCCACAACTTCCTCAGAGATAGAATCAACACTAATAGCAAAGCCCCAAAAATAGTAAGATGATATCCCGACAACAGTAGCCTCTTTCTCTCTAGCTCCAGCAACTTCTTCTTCCTCAACTATGTGCTACAGCTGAGTGTGAGTGAGTGTGTGATAAATAGAGAGGCTCACTCTCTATTTATACTAATTCCCGACTTGACAATGAATCACTAGGGCCGACTTCTCTAGGATATTCTAAAAACCCTAGTGCCCCGAAACTGCGAGAACTTTAACCCTTGAACAATACGAGGGTTACCCACAATGACTTGACTTGACTTGTTTACATTATAGAACCTTCAGATAGGAACATCAGGGCATGGCATGACTTAAATACATTACAGACACTTCCCAGAATAAACATCAGGGTACAAGACATAAGATATACAAGTGAATACATTCCGAAGTTACAAATACATCAAAAAACGATATACCACATAAGAAGAGTTTTCCAATGGGCACTCACTAACAACCAAACATAATACAATGTAGTCATTGGGATATTAAGTGATGCCATCCATATTGGCATATGTCATTTACATGTACACCTAGAATCCCAAATCAATGTCTCTTAGTTGAGCAATGTATTATGTGTTCTAAATATGCTCTTCTTTCACAAGTTTTTGTGAGTGTGCCTCCTAGTATGATAGTTTGAAACCATTACATTCATGCATGTCCCTAGGAGAGCAAATGCATTTTCCAATATCGTGACAAATGAAGTTTTGAACTGGAACCTGATACATCAAGCATCTATTTGACCCTGCACAAGAAAACAAAGCATATATATGTGTCTTGTTCACCATACAAATCATGTGTGAGTACCTAAAACTACACAAGAGAAACATCAACATCTATATTATATCATCACATGGATACATCAAACACATACATGAGATCATATAAAATGTCGCTAAAATGGTATATATATATATATATATACATCACAAAAAATGTGCCATATACATCATAAGGCCTCGAAGGCTGCACATATAGAGAATCATATGCATTATGGGGGTACATAAAAAACTACCCCCTTATAGGCTCCATTGATAACAATTACAAAATGGGGCTTTCATCCCTCTAGAAAACAATGGAGAGTACCCAACACTCATACGAGGCCCAATAATATCTAAAGGACAAAGAACCTCTTCCTCCACTCCTACTTCACTTGCTACAACTCCTGGACCTGGTCCCTAAGCTAGTGTTATTCCTGGAGTCGATCTCTTCCTAGTAAGAGGGAGCTGACCTCCCCATTATCCTTGCACCGCATGACATGCTACTATCACCCTCTGCATCACCTAGTGCCATCTTATGCCTCAATATGCAAGAATATGGAGGGTCTAATTTATCTCCTCATCATCGAGATCATCTACTCCTTGATCATCAATTCCCTCGGTCACTATACTTATCCTCCTCTCCAAGTCGAATAAGATAGTTGTCGCTCGGTCTCCCAAGGATACTCCCCCAATGGGAGCATCCCCACCTACAGCTCCACCAACATCCCTGGGATATTCACCTACAAATCCAATAACCCCCATAGGACCATCATTCTCATCACACCTACAAAAACGCCGCGACACCTTAGGTGGTCTCATAGGACCAATATCTACATCACAGATAGGAAGTCACAGTCAATATCAAAAATGCATAAAAAATGTGTGCATAACCAAATAATGTACAAAAAGTATCTAATCACGGATCACAAACATACCTATGGCATCCCAACCATGAAAGGGAGGGGGTGTCTCCATATCCCCCCCAATAGTCCATACCACTCCATGGATATCTATCCATCGAGCGAATCCTCTACTATCACACATCTAAAAACAGATACATGAACACATTTCCCACTAGGATACCACTAGCACGGGACATTGCTCGACCCAAAAACATAATCTGAGGCACTTGGGGGCCCCTTGGCATCACAACAACTTGTGGCCTCGGTAATAAATGCCACTCAAATAAGTAGGATCACAATAAGCTCCCATGGTGAAAATTCATCCCACGTACCCCACGTTAAGCCTTAGAGAATTGCTCCATTAGTAAACGGAGTATCATAGGCCCCCAAGCCACTCAGTCACCAGCTATGACCCGCTCCACCACCATCAATTTCCACCCTATGATCTCATTGGGGAAAACACCCCCAACATCCTCTAACAATATCACTACCTACCATACCACCAATATCATAATATGGGTAATGAAGATCCGCTTTGATCTGAAACAACTCATATCGCCACAAAAGTACTAGTCAACAAGGCCACGAATCAAGTGACGTCCTCCCATTAATGGTAGGGTCACCTCACACACTCCATGATGGGGAAACCTAGTGAGGAAATATATATCATGAGTAGGGATACTTAAGTCCTTGTCTCCCACATGAAACAACCCCTTATAAGGGTTCCACATATCTATGAGCTCATGCAACAAGAAATCTATTGACCAAAGGAAGGGGCACTTGAAAAACTTAAAGATCCCACATCTCATAAGGTCTAATAGGCCACTAAATCCCCTGTCATCTATGGCACTAACTCATCGTAGTGCTTCTCTCGACACTCTATATAGGTCATCTTGATCAACTTCTAACACTTGCATGAACAAATAGCCACACATCAGGGTCGATCTCAACTTATAAACTGTAAAAGAAACAAAGACCCCAACTCGTGCAAGTTTTTCTCACAAATTCACATGATCGGTGTGACACCCTAGTGTTTAAATCATGCTTTGCATGACTATATGTAGGTATCCCATGTGATCATTATCGTACGAGATATGTGCATTTCGGTTTCACTATTCGTTTGATTGACCCATGGATAGTCACGTGAAATCAACATATAACTGAAGTATAAATCCCCTGTGCGGCGCATGGCTATAGTCATATTTATGCATAAGGGTAGCTTCTGAGAATGGATTGTCTTGCATGATCGCACAAGAGAATCCAAAACTGGGTGCGGTCAATTTTTATGGTTGAAAACTAGTTGTATAGTCACATGAACCCCTACTCTAAAAAATAAATCACACAAAAATCATGAGGACGAGGTGAAGGATTACTTGAATCTCGCAGCATAAAATTCGGATGCATGGATCTCCTGGAATCAACAAAAAACTCTTCTGAGAACGAACAATGAACGATACAAATGATTTCAGAAAATGGCCCCCCAACCCTATTTATAGACATTTGACCCTAGTTTCAAACCCTTTCTATGACCACATCGTAGCTCTGTTTGATGAAGAATTCGCACCACCACGATCATCACATGAATATCTACATAGTGACACTACTCACTCACTGTTCGATCCAAAACAATTCATCCAACACCAATTTTCATGTGTGCCCCTCACGTGCACTCCTTTTCTTGTTATTATTGTCAATACCCTTGTAATGGTCTCTATCACACATGGGTATCTATGTCATGTGTGCAATATAATGACCATGAAATTGAGACTCCGGCCATTTTAACAATGGCACATGAATTGCATCGCACGTATCATCCCAAAACTAGCATCTAGGCAATGTTTTCCCTCTGTTTACATTGCATTTACGAGTACTCCTGTTGATAACCATAGGGTCTTAATTCTTAGAAATGATGTTCCATCAATGTAATAACTAAGAATAACATGTTTCCCCCATTGGCGTGGGAACCATTACAACCCCCATCATAATTTGGCACCAATGATGTCGAATCACCACATGTCCAAGGAATTTTATCTAGTTTGAAAATGTCAACCCATAGTTCATCATTTTATAGTTGCACATTTACTCCCCCACCTTTAGTAGTTGATTCCATCATATTCCTTGGAACATGTTAATATCAATACTCACAGTTAAACAATCATATCTCCATGAGTAATCTACCATCTACAATATTCATCGTATCATTACCCCTACGGAGACAACAATGGGGCCATCAACCTCCAAAAAAACCAATTCTATTCAGTTATTATTGTAGGAACAATATACATGACATTGATTCATGGCGCACCCATCTTCGCATTTGCCTTATCATGGTAAAAGTTCCCCAACACACTTAAAACTATGGGAAGTTTGTTGATCATCAAATTGATTCCCAGATTCACCCAAAATCATAAGAATCCCACACATCATCAAATTGGTCCTTTGACACATTCAAAACCATGGGGACCCCACCAATTATTCTTTACAGATAAACAATTCATTGATCCATAGAATTGTGGGAACCCTTGATTCTTTTGGCAACGACCCCTATATTCCTTTGATCGATGTAGTTGAGTCATTATATTTCCAACATTATAGTTTTTTCAGTCACCATTACCCTTAGTATCATGTCTCTGACAAATCCCTTCATTTGTAGTTTGCCTCACTCCATTAAACTTTGTACCTCTATTTGAGGAATGCTGTTTTCCATTTTTGTTACTGGAAATACTCACTTTCTGCAGACAAAAGTTGTTTCCCCAGCCTGAAATACTCAGAACTAGAAAAAATAAGTCACAACAACTAAAAGTACTTCCCCTAAGGTTAAATAGATGCTTGGAATGGATTCTTTTACCTATCATATACTGTGATATGTTGGCCTTTGAAATTTTTGATCTCTACATATTCACCTACAAGATACACACAACAAAGCATATACAAGGTTAAAGTACCAAGTACAGCCTATGATCCTATGTTGATGACTAAGGAGTTCAACACTGAAATAAGGGATTCATACACAATATCATTCACGGGAAATGAACTTTTATTGCATAAATGAAATAGAGAGAGAAATTACAACCAAAGCCTTAGTGTTGAGAAGTCTCTTCTCAAGTAAATCTTTACTCCAAAGCTTCAAACTTTTCAACCTAATGCTCACTCTCCTTGGCTATATTTGTCTAGAGTTTTGATGCTATAGCATAATCTTCCTCATTTTACCCGTGGGGGGTAGGCCAATATTTATAGACATGGGAGGATAGGAAAGGTTGAGAATCTCATAGGTGAGGTGGAGGGGAGATACTACAAGGATGGATCTTGATTCTAGGTGGTCCAAGAGTCTAGGGATGAGGTTGCCACGGAGCCAAGATTCGAGAAGCTTCATGAAACTTCTATTTGTTACCTTTAAAACTCGAGCACCGCTCTTTTTCAACTAAGATAGAGCATTACCCACAGTGCACTGCTCATTGTATGAAGGCATGTAGCAGTGGAACCGCTGGTTTTTCAAGGAAAAAGGGTGTTACACATAGGGGTAATGCACATTGTCCACAAGAAAAGTGCGGTGGTGGAAAAAGGTATGAAATCACTAATCCTAGACCAAATTCAATTTCACAACTTGGGGATTTTAGGCAAGTTATTGTCACGTTCCCTCCCACCCTGAAGGAGAATGTGACCTCAAATGCTCACTCTGATACCACAATGTAGCGTACCTGCTACTTTGATATCCCACGATGTCCATGAACCCAGTGCCCAAACACCTGACTGATATGTGGAATAATTTAAATCATTCTTTAACATTTTCCTACTTGAGATATGCCATTATAGATTATAGTCTATATTTGAGTTTAGTTAATTGTGCCCCAATTCAAATTGGTTATTTCTATAGTTTAAATCTTGATTTCAGATCCAAAATGAGATTATTATTTCTTACTCCTACTATTTATGCGGATTAATTTTAGGTTACCTTTTGTTAATTAAAAGTTGGTTATTCTGTCTGCAAATATGTTCGGAAGCATTACCATCGAATGGATTCGTCAAGTATTTTTTAAATTCAAAACATATTTGTATCTGCCAATAATTGTTGTTGAGAATGGGGTTGGATAATGAATTCGGTAATAATATAAATACAGGTAAACAAAGTCTGGGTTATTTAATTGATAATTCACTTTATCCCTAATTGGATTTGTGTTAAACTATTCAAAGGAGTCAATTTTGAGTTAAATTGTTCGAAGGTGTCAAGTTAAACTCTAGCATTATGTTTGCAATATTTTCAGTATTTTATTGGATTAATATTTCAGATCTATGAATGGTTGATATAATTGTTGTGTGTATGTGGTTTTATACCTTCATATCCATGAACGTTTTAATAGGAACACCACGGGTTAAATGTTTTTAGATCTAGGAATGATTAAAAAAATAAGCGTTGGGGTTTATGTCATTCTAAATTTACTAATGTATAAGATTCAATTATGATATGTCAAATTATATATATATATATATATATATATATATATATATCGAATTGTCCAAACTACATAAATATGTTGGGACCCATTCAAATCCTTTGTTGATCGAATTATAAATCTATATGTGGAAATTGTACCATACATTGTATGTGAAATCACACTTGTATTATGAGTTAATGTAAATGTAAAGGTTACAAGATAAGGCATCTTTTTTGGGGAATCACGACCCATGACCACAAAAATTATCACTGAGTTTCTTTTAATTTAAAATTTGCAATTTTTTTATTTTTTATTATTATGATAGCTAGAAACAACAAAAATTATCACTGAGTTTCTTTTAATTTAAAATTTGCAATTTTTTTATTTTTTATTATTATGATAGCTAGAAACATGGTTGGGATTTTCAATTTGGAAATCCATTCCTTTCCAAATCAAAATGTATTTGACTGTGAATTAAATGGGAAGTTCCATTTGGGAATCCTTTCATTGCTCAATCAAATCTATATGACTAAGATTTAAACTGAAACGTTGAGGTTGAAGACAACATCTCATCCCCAAATTGATACGACTGATATTTAAATTTAAAACTTGATGTTGGGCATACCATTGATCCCAAAAACGTTTTTGATAGTGAAATTTGTGAAAAATTAACGATCAGTATAGAGTTGATCCCAAAAACAATTTTGGGAGTAAAATATATTAGAAACTTAATGTTGGGTATAATATTGATCCTTGAAGAGATTTTGATTATATATAAAAGGAGGAGTACAAAGAATACAGATAGGATTGCTCCCATAAGAGGACAACATTCATTACACCTTGTTTATCTTTCTCTAACTTGTAGCTATTATGGAAATTTCTTAATCTGTGGAAGCTATATCTTTTTACATATTGTCCGAGCAAAAATATGAAGAAGCAAAACATTGCATAAACAAAGAAGAGTTAAGGTATCCAAATGTTTTCAAAAGTAACATTATCCCTCTCTGGGACACCACATTTCAAGCCAACACTTTTATCAGCCATACTATCCGCCTGACGATTATGGCCTCTCAGAACATGAAGGAAGTTAATTGATTTAAATTCCTTGGCTAGGCAGTATAGAAGGCGGTGCATCTTAGAGGAGAGACTCTTTCAGTTTCTAGAAATATTTCTTTCTTCCCTAGTGACAATTAGGGAGTCTCTATGGCGATCATTTCCTCAATCCCATGTATATGGCCTGCTCCAAACCCTTAATTAAAGCTAGCCATTCCCCACCATTATTAGTTGCTCTCCCTGTTGATGTATTTGTAACTTCAGAATGTATTCATCTATGTATCTTATATATTGTAACCCGGTGTTTATTCCGTGATGTATCTATAATGTAATTGGGTCATGTTGTCATGCCCCAATGTTCCGATCGGGAGGATCAATAATGTAAACAAGTCATGTCAAGTCATTGTGGGTAACCCTCCGATTGTCCGATTGTCTAAGGGTTAAAGTCCCCGCAGTTCCGGGGCACTAGGGTTATTAGACTCTCCTAGTAAAGATCGGCCATGGTAGGGTTTTAGTCATGTCGGGATTAGTATAAATAGAGAACTGGAGTCAATATTTTTCATACAACTCATATACACTCAAGTGTATCACATAGTTGAGGAAGGAGAAGACACTGGGGCTAGACAAGAAGAAGATTACTATTGTCGGGAGGTCACTTACTATTTTGGGATTTTACTGTTTTGGTGTTGATTCTATCTGTGAGGAAGTTGTGGGGTTTTCTCCATTTATGGTTTCCCCGAGGAAAAACACTATGTTCATTGTCTCTTTTGTTTGATTGCTATACTTGTTATTCTCTCAGTTAAATATACTAATAATGCTAGCTTAAAGTTGAAAAAATAACATAGTATCAGAGCTAACCTGAGAAGAAGACACTGTGCAGCTACGGGAACTAGGGCTTCCTAGTTTGTGGATCTTCCTCCACAGATTTTCAGCAAAATTAAGGTGGAATAACTCTCCTCCTTAGGGCGCATCTTTCTGTCGAAGCAGAATCCAATTCTAAAGTTTTTCAGTTTTGGACTTGTCACTGCTGCCAAAAATTAGGGCTTTTCATAGAAGAGGAATTTTTTAGTGAGCCCAGGCCTGGATTGATATCCTCCCCAAAATCGAAGTTAGGGACAAATTTCAAGCATTTGGGTCGATAGATCTCCGGAAAAGAAAAACCCTAATTTGCTCCTGTTCTATTACTGCGAGATTTCAGCTCCAAATCCAAATCTGACATCTTGACCTAGTAAGATCTAAATCTTTTGTATTTCCATTTGAGGTTCTCAGTTTAAGATGTCTCACCATACCAAGCTTGATGAAAAGCTTGAGGGAGCTGGCAACTTCCGAGCCTAGAAGTATAGGATCTCCCTGGTCCTGGAAGAGAATGGGTTAGACTCCTACATCCATGAGGAGGTTCCAGTTCTAGAGGGAGATGAGGCAAAGGCCTTACATAAGAAGAATATGGTTATGGCAAAGAGGATCATTGCTGATTCTATCAAGGATCACTTTATACCTCAGGTGTCCTCTCCCAAGACACCTAAAGCTATGTTTGATTCCCTAACCAAGTTGTTTGAAGGGAAGAACATAAACCGAAAGATGAATCTAAGGAATCAACTGAAAAATGTGAAGATTCAGAATGCAGAGACTATCCAGTCCTACTTCACAAGGGTTTCTCAGATCAAGGAACAATTAGAAGTTGTAGTTGAAGAAGTGGAGAATGAAAAGATTGTGATGACAACACTGAATGGATTTCCTAGGTCATGGGATTCATTCATCCAATGAATTTGTGCAAGAAAGAAGTTAGTCAAGTTCAACAGACTATGGAAATAATGCTCTCAAGAAGAAGCTCGGATAGTATCCCGAGAAGATAAAATGGGAAGTGAAGATCAATCCCTCACAACTCACTCTAAGAAGGGAAGAATAAATTCTCATTACTCCAAAGGTAAGAACTCTTATTCTAAGAGTAACAATAGAAAGGACCTATCTAGATTGAGATGTTATACATGTGATGAAGTAGGACACTTTGCAAAAGACTATCCTAAGAACAAGGTCCACTCTCTTAAGAAGAAGGGGAACAAAAGAAGACATCATGCTCATGCTGCAGAGGATGATGAACCATCCAAGAAAAGAACCAGATATAAAAGTGAAGATTCTTCAAGCGAGGATGAATATGTTTTGATTTCCACTCTCACAGGTAACATTACTCATGGTAGTGATGATTGGATTATAGACAGTGGGGCTTCCAAACATACGACTAGATTCAAGGAATCCTTTGTAAGGCTGTCAGAACATGAATCACCTCACAAGGTGAAACTAGGAGATGACTACCAATATCCAATAAAAGGTAGTGGAGAATCCTCCTATACACTAGACTCGGGTAAGTCTCTAACAATGAAGGAACTATTGTTTGTACCAGGACTCAAGAAGAACCTTCTCTCCATATCAGCATTGGATGCAAAAGGAATGACGGTTGCATTAATAGATGGTCAAGTCATTATGTGGCCTAGAGGAAAGACTATCGATGATGTGGTAGTGATTGGAGAACAATAAGGAGGATTGTACAAATTGATGGGCCATCCAGAACAAGCATTGGTCCATGACACAGTAGAGCCAAATGAACTTTGGCATAGAAGGCTTGCACATGTGCATTACAGAGCACTACCTATTGCAAGCAAAGCTGTTGAAGGTCTTCCAGAAATCCAAGTAAAACATGATGGGGTCTGCAAAGGATGTGCGGAAGGGAAGAATACAAAGAAGACATTTCCAAGTAGTAAAAGAAAAGCAAAAGGAAACTTGGAAATAATCCACTTCGATGTATGTGGTCCTATGTCATCAAACTCACTAAGCGGGTATGGATATTATGTTTCTTTTATTGATGATTTTTCTAGGAAGACATGGGTTTACTTCATGAAGAACAAATACGAAGTATTTAGAAAATTCAAGGAATTCAAAGCCTTGATCGAGAACCATATTGAAAAGAAGATCAAGATTTTTCGATCAAACAATGGTGAAGAATTCACTTCAAATGAATTCAAGAGGCTATGCAAAGACTCGGGGATTAAGAGGGAGTTTTCCACTCCTTATAATCCACAATAGAATGGGGTTGCAGAAAGAAATAATAGAACTATCATGGAAGCTGCAAGAGCAATGCTTCATGATCAAGATCTTCCTATGCATATTTGGGTTGAAGCTGCTAGAACAACGGTGTGTGTACAGAACCATACTCCACATAGAGTAATCGAGAACAAGAATCTTGAAGAAGTCTTCTCCAGCAAGAAACCAGAAGTCAACCATCTTAGAATATTCGGCTGTCCTATGTACATACACATCCCAAAGGAGAAAAGGACAAAATTAGATCCTTCAGGAAAGAAGGGTATATTCGTGGGATACTCTAAAAGCTCGAAGGCTTACAAAATATATTTCCCAGGATACAAGAAGATTGACATAAACAGGGATGTGACATTTGATGAAGACACGGCTTACAACAAATCCAGAAAGATACCTGCTAAAGAACCTGAAGAAGCAGAAGCACCCAGAATTCATGATACAACCATGAGTGAAGAAGCTCAAGAAGAAGATTGAGAAATTGAAGAACCACAAAGACCTGTAGATCCACCTCTGGAGAAGAATCCTCATAAGAGGAAACCTGCTTGGGTACAAGAACTTATCCAAGGTGCGGAAAGATATGGGGCTCCAGAAGAGAATCACAGAGAAAGAAAGAGGATCAGATCTTGCTCCGGGTATGTAGCTCTACTATGTGATTTCATTGATAAAGAACCTTCCAGTTATGAAGAAGCAGCAGAACGGAAAGAATGGAAGGATGCTGTGATCAAATAATATCAATCAATCATGAAGAATGATGTTTGGGATGTTGTCCCAAGACCAGAAGGGAAGTCAGTTGTAACTTCCAAATGGATCTACAAGATCAAGCATGCTGCAGATGGTAGCATTGAAAAGTATAAGGCAAGATTTGTAGCTCGGTGTTTCTCTCAGAAAGAAGGAATAGACTATGAAGAAACATTTGCACCTGTATCCAGATACACTTCCATCAGATCAATACTTGCTTTGGTTGTAGTGTTGAAATGGAAGATACACCAGATGGCTGTCAATACTGCCTTCTTGAATGGTGTAGTAGAAGAGGAAGTGTATGTAGAACAAACACTCGGTTTTGAGACACACGACAAAGATTCTCATGTATGCAAATTGAAGAAAGCCCTGTACGGTTTGAAATAGGCACCCAGGACCTGGTACGGCAGAATTGACAGCTTTCTATCCAGTTTGGGCTTTACCAAGAGTAAATCAGATTCCAACCTTTACTTCAAGGTTGAAGATGGCAACCCAGTGATGCTTCTACTATATGTAGATGATCTATTTAGGTACATATGGGTTGATTGTTGATACGAAGAGAAAGCTTGCTACTGAGTTCGAGATGAAGGACTTGGGTATGATGCATTAATTTCTAGGTGTGGAGGTGTGGCAAAGTACAGATGGAATCTTCCTTGGACAAGGGAAGTATGCAGTAGAGATCCTGAAGAGGTTTGGGATGATGGACTGCAAGACTATGGCCACACCTATGGCATCGAACCTGAAGCTATTGAATGATGCTTCATCAAAGTCGGTTGATGCTATGATGTATCATCAAATGATTGGGTCATTGATGTACCTGATGAGCACGAGACCAGATATTTGCTTTGCTGTGAACACCTTGAGCCAGTTCCTGACAAATCCGAGACATGTTCACTTGATTGCTGAAAATCATATTCTGAGGTACCTGAAGGGTATAGTTGATTATGGGCTCAAGTATGATGCGAATCAGAAGATTAACCTGGAGGGTTATGTTGATTCAGATTGGGCAGGCAGTGCCATCTATAGGAAGAGCACTTCAGGATGTTGCTTCAGTATGGGATCAGGTGTGATATCTTGGTTTAGCAGAAAGCAATCCTATGTGGCACTGAGTACAGCTGAAATAGAGTATGTCGTAGCTTGTTCAGCTACTTGTGAGTCAGTATGGTTGCGGAAGCTAATGTCTAATTTATTTGATCTCCAGTTGGATGCTACTTGTACACATTGTGACAACCGAAGTTGCGTGAAGTTGTCAGAGAATCCAGTGTTCCATGAAAAGTCAAAGCATATCGAGATCAAGTATCACTATATTAGGGATATGGTGCAGAGGGGAGTAGTGAGGCTCCAGTATGTTGCGACGAAGGAACAGATAGCTGATGTATTGACGAAGCCATTAGCTAGGATGAAATTTGAGTACTTCAGGGAGAAGCTTGGTGTTCTCTAGATCGAGGTTTCCTCCAAGGCAAAGTGATGAGTTCCATAGCCATTCTGACATGGTGAGAGGATTGGTTCCTTCCATGGTCAGATGTAAGGGCTGAGCCATTCTGTCATGGTGAGAGGATTGGTTCCTTACATGTCAGATATGAGTGCTGAGCCATTCTGATATGACTGTAGGATTAGTTCCTACATGATCAAATATAAGGGCTATTTCCATTCTTTGAATGGAGCTTCCTGGTGAGGTACCAAGAAAACTTAGTATAGGACTGAGGGTCATTTTGATATGACCGTGAGATGTTCTCTCACATGATCAGATATGAGTGCATGGACATTCTGATGTGATAGAGGGATGTGTTCCCACTTGATCAGATGTAAGGGCTGAGCCATTCTGTCATAGCTAAAGCATTAGGTTCCTCCCATGTCAGATGTGAGTGCTGGGCATTCTGACTTGGTGTCAGATATAAGGGCTACCACAATTCTTTGAATGGAGCTACCTGGTGAGGTCAGATGTAAGTGCTAAGGGCTACCTAGCATGCCTTTCTGACGAGTAGGTCAGATGTAAGTGCTAGGTGGGCCATTCTGACTTAGTGTCAGATATAAGCGCTGAAGAATACCTACACGGAGGCTAGGCCTACAACCAACATGAAAAAGGGCTGGATGTGTAGAACTTCCTGTGACGAGAAGAATCATGAGATAGCACCCGTGATGTTCCAGATCCAGTGATGATGCCCAGTGATGATCCAGATCCAATGATGATCTCCCATGATGATCCAGATCGAGAGATGATCCAAATTCGAAGATGAATATGACTTGAAGAAGAAAATGACTTGAAGACTTAGAAGACTTGGGATGCAGATGACGAGATGATCCAGCTAATACAGAGAAGAAGACCAGTACTAAAAAATTGTGTCGAAAGAATACCTTCCTATTTAAGAGGGAGTGTTGATGTATTTGTAACTTCAGAATGTATTAATCTATGTATCTTATATATTGTAACCCAATGTTTATTCTGGGATGTATCTATAATTTAATTGAGTCATGTTGTCATGCCCCGATGTTCCGATCAAGAGGATCAATAATGTAAACAAGTCATGTCAAGTCATTGTGGGTAACCCTCCGATTGTCTAAGGGTTAAAGTCCCAGCAGTTCTGGGGCACTAGGGTTATTAGACACTCCTAGTAGAGGTCGGCCCTGGTAGGGTTTTAGTCATGTTGGGATTAGTATAAATAGAGAACTGGAGTCTCTATTTATCATACAACTCATACACACTCAAGTGTAGCCCATAGTTGAGGAAGGAGAAGACATTGGGGCTAGAAAAGAAGAATATTACTGCTGTCGTGAGGTCACTTACTGTTTTGGGCCTTTACTGTTTTGGTGTTGATTCTATCTCTGAGGAAGTTGTGGGGTTTTCTCCATTTATGGTTTCCCCGAGGAAAAACATTGTGCTCATTGTCTCTTGTGTTTGATTGTTGTACTTGTTATTCTCTCAGTTAAAGATCCTAATAATGCTAGCTTAAAGTTGAAAAACTAACACTCCCAATGCCCCAGGCCTATTATTTTTGCGTGTTCCCCTTGGAGTCAAAGATAACTCCACCCGCCCAGCCTTGGATTTCCTTTCAAGGAACCATCAAAGAACAAAGAACTGCTTCCTATCTTTGTCCACCAATTTTGAAATTCTTCATTTCTCATCCTTAACTGCCAGATCAAAGATCTGAGCTTCTTTAAGGGGTTTAACCGTTATCTAAATTTTCTTCCAAATATTTACAAAGGATGCAACGTAGAGGCCCTACGATCCCTCGCCCCCTCAAATTTTTGCTTGTAAGTCTTTTGCGATGGGAACCCACAGAAGTTAAAGAAAAAGAAACCCCTATAGTAAATACAAAGATCTATCTATAGTAAGGAATTGTAAACCTAGATAATTAATCTATGAGAAAGAAAGCTTTAAGCATAACACATACTAGCATTTAATGTTAGTTAAAGAGGTATATACATTGTCTGATCCTGTGGTAAAAAATGGAGAAAATAATTTAACATGCTATAGCCCATTTAATGCTGTCACAGAGTTACTGTAAGTTATAACTTGAGCCATACCGGATTTATGCCATCATCAACCTTGCCCCTTCCCGGGGTATGGGTAAGGGTTCATGTAGTCACTAACCTCGCCCCTTCCCGGGGTCTGGGTAAGATATCCTCCTCGGCCATGTAAGACGAAGATCTCTATGGTATGTTGTCAACATAATTTACAACAATCAAATTATACTTATAACATTAAATTTCAAATCACCGACACCCATCAAAATCGACGGTAATATCTAAAATCTGAAATGTTTTTTATATTTCAAATCATTTTGCAATGATTTAGATGGACTGTTGGCCATATCTGACGATTAAATTGCCTCGTGATGAATAATTTACATGTTAAATCACCGTTAAATTCCATCACTGTAGCCCTGGGTAGGGATGGAATTTGACGGGCAAATGCTTGTCATGGGTCATTTTACCCGTCAAATACAACTAAGATTTTACCAAGACCGTCAAAATCTGGCCAAGAATACAGAAAACGTTTCAGATTTTGATTGTTACCAACAATTTTGACAGGTGTCCACCATTTGAAATTCCAACCCTGACCCTGGGTGCTTATTGCTATGGCATGCATGGTTGGAATTTCATTTCATTTTTATTTTTCAAAGTATTTTGACTTTTTGAGTTTTTATTTTCTGAGTTACATAACTTTTCATTAGAAAAGTTATCTTTAAAGTTTTATTTAAAAAAATATAGTTTTTATTATTTATGTGACAAAAATTCAGCAAAATTACTTACTAAAAATAACACAAACCAATAAGTGGCACCCATCAACATTATGCAATATACAACCATTAAAATTTGGATTCAGGGACAAACAAACAAAAATTAATAACAGCTTGCAAAAATGGTTAAACATCATAAATACTTTTGGAAAATTATTTGCGGTTTTACCAAAATATTTAGAAGTATTTGACAAGAAATATGCCTAGTCAAATTCCAACACTATTTGCTGGTCACTAAAGGAGCACTGCCCAATCAATCATATCATATCTTAGTAATATATCCATTATTAGGATCGTTTTAAATGCTAGTGAATCATGTTCAGTCACTGAATCACTGATAAATAATGGTTGATCAGCATCAGAAAAGTTGGTAGGTGGTAGCAGGGATGGAATTTGACGGGTAAATGCCAGTGATGGGTCAATTTACCCGTCAAATACAGCTAATATTTTGCAGAGATCGTCAAAATATGGCTTAGAATACAGAAAAATTTTCATATTTAGTTTGTTACTGGCAATTTTGACGGGTGTCTGTCATTTGAAATTCCAACCCTGGGTGGTAGTAGCATCTGGCTGCAGCCATCCGTTAAATGAAATGATGATGTAGGAGGGCATGTGATGTGTCAGCAAGCCACGATACTCACCCCATTATATTACATTACATTGAGCGTTCAAAATTGAACCCTTCCCTGCTCTTCCAAAGGGTTCTAACCCTTCCCAGAAGTGTAAAGTTAAAATTGCCCTTCAAAAAAAATAAAAAATCTGAATTTTACCCTTCCAATTAAGAAGGGAATAGTTTATATCAACATTTAAAAAGAAGGGTAATATTTGAAATTACCCATCCATATAAATTTCTCAAGATGTTGAAATTCCTATGCTATAAAGTTCAACTCATCATTCAAAATATTGGAAATATGAAAAATTATAATCACTTACTCACTCATGTCATGCATTCACTACTTAGCTGTGCAAGATGACCACTAATTTGCTAATCATTGATGACTACCAGGAACTAGCCACTTAGATGTGAATTTGACTCCTGAGTCACTTGGGACTACAATCTAAAGTGTGACAATGTGTCAACAACTACTGCTATAACAAAAAAGAACGACTACTAGTCTACTACTAGGTCCGAAATGAGCTCAAAACTTTGTGCCTACTACCTATGTGAACCTCACTACCAATGCCCACTCTTTTTTTGTCAAATGAAATTCAAAAGGCCAGTTTGATGAGTTCTCCTCTACAAGACTTCATTTCTTGCATGAATATCATGGACTCACGACAACTATAAA
Source organism: Pseudotsuga menziesii (assembly GCA_001517045.1). NCBI lineage: Eukaryota > Viridiplantae > Streptophyta > Pinopsida > Pinales > Pinaceae > Pseudotsuga > Pseudotsuga menziesii. The sequence goes on along the minus strand of LPNX010432901.1, from coordinate 338,170 downwards.
CAACACTTGATGTCATGCAAATACAAATATTGGCATGTAGTTAGGATCATACAACTAATGGCATGTAGTTAGGATCACAAACTGTGCAGAGGTCGATTTATGCATTGCTATAGAGAGGTGTCATTGGGCACATGATATGGAGAAACAATGGTTATTAATAAAATTAAAAAAACAATTGTTGTCTCAAGAATAGTCTTGAATTTGATGGGTGACATGATTGTGATGCAATCTCCCTACGTCTTTCCAAACATTTCTGGTTTTTCACAACATTTGTCCTCGACGCCACCAAAATACATATAAAAATTACTTGTCTTTCCATCATTTTCTCTTTAAATCCTCATCTCATAGTCATAACCAAGGATTATTATGCATGGACAGAGACAACCATAAAATACGAAATGTGTCAAGACGCAAAGAGTAAAAGACAACTATAAATAAGTCTTATATTAAATTTATTATATAAGTATTTAGTTAACACTACCAACTAAGGTTTGGCACATTGGATTGTTGCGATCTTCTTATCACTCCTGATCAATGTGATTGTAAGGCATTCTTTGAAGGTGAAGTCCATAATTTTAGGTCTTCTTCCTCATTATCATGCCTTTTGGTAAGACAATAAAGAGAGTAGTGGCCTGCATCAACATGGAAAATGATTTTGACATAGAGGTATAAATAACTTAAATTCCTACCCCAGTGAATCGTGGACTGGTACAAAACACAAAAAAAATTAGAACCCCGAGCCCTTAATTACTCACACCTAGAACTTTCTCAAATTTAGCCATTAATGTACTTATTTTGGTATTTTGGTTCAATTTAAATGGGGGATTGTTGAGACTCGGTCATGCAATGGGTTGCAAGGATTCAATTGACTTAGGCTTGATTCCATTTTCCCTCCATCCCATACATGTATGCTTTCACGAAAAGTGTTGAACACAAAAATTTGATGCCCAACCCCAGTTATGCTAGCTTTGCTAACTTGCTTGGTATCTAGGATTTTTTTTTTAATGTTTTCTGATTTGTGTATTATTTTTTCTTAGGTGCCCAATCCTTATAATTCTTACTGTTAGTTTTTCATCATATAAGCTAGCATTATGATCTTAGGATCTTTTCACTGAGAGAATAACAAGCACAACAATAAAACATAAGCACATCACAAGAGACAAGAGACACAAAGAGTTTTCCTCGGGGAAACCATAAAGGAGAAAACCCCGCAACTTCCTCAAAGATAGAATCAGCACAAAATGGTAAAACCAGAAAACAACAAGATACACTCCCAACAACAGTAGTCTTCTTCTTGTCTAGTCCCAGTGTATTTCCTTCCTCACTTAGGCGCCACACTTGAGTGAGTGAGTGATGTGTTGCAAGTGATAAATATAGAGGCTCTCACTCTCTATTTATATTCTTCCGTTCACTTAAAGTGCACTCCAACATGTCGGCCTCACTTAACAATTACTTACTAGAGCCGACATCTCTAGGAGTGTCTAATAACCCTAGTGCCCCACCACTTGTGGGGACTTTGCCTCCTCCGACCAATAGGAGGGTAACACAATGGTGGGGACTATTGCCCCGACTTACAATGACTCACCTAGGGTCGAATTCACTAGGATAGTCTAATAACCCAAGGGCCCCACAACTACGGGGACTTTAACCCTTGACCAATAGGAGGGTTACCCACAATCACCTTACATGACTTTCTCATTATAGAAACTTCCTATAATAAACATCGGGGTATGACATGACTCAAATACATTACAATACATCCCGGAATGAACATCGGGTTACAATAGATAAGAAATACAAGTGAATACTTTCCGAAGTTATAATTACATCAACACTCCCTCTTAACTAGGAAGGTATTCTCTCGACACAATTTATTAGCACAAGTATTCTTCTCTGTATCATCTCGGTCATCGTCAAGTCCTCATCATCTTCGAGTCATCTTCATCTGGATATGAATCATGACTTGATTTAGATCATCGTCACTGGATCATACTCGATCTGGAACTTCGTCACTAGATCATACTCGATCTGGAACATCGTCACTAGATCATACTCGATCTGGATCATCATTACTGAATCTAGATCATCACTCAATCTGGATCATCATGGAACATCATCACTGGATTTGGATCATCTCTCGATTTGGATCAACATCACTGGACTGGATCTGGATCATCACTCAATCTGGATCATCTCTCGATCTGAATCATCACTGCTGGATCTGGATCATCACTCGATCTGGATCTCTCGAAGTCATCATAACTGGATCTGGATCATAGCTCGATCTAGATCATCTCTGGTCATCATCATGTGTGTACTATCTCGTCATAGGAAGTTCTACAGAGCCAGCCCTTTTTCATGCTGGTTGTAGGCCTAGCCACTAGGTAGGTCTTTTCCCAGCACTTATATCTGACCTGCTCGTCAGAAAGGCATGCCCAACACTCACATCTGATCATGTAGTAAACTACAATCACATCAGAAAGGCCCAGCACTCACATTCACCAGCATGGTAGGCACATCAACTACCATCTATGAAATGGCTCTGCACTTACATCCATCCAGACAAGAACACATCCTATCACAGTCATGGAAGGGCTTGCACTCACATCTGACCTGGTAGGAACTGAATCCTACACCCTTGTCAGAATGGCCCACAGTCCCTGACTGAGCTACCTGGTAACGGACCAGGTGCCTCCACTCTTCCTGAGGGTGGCAGTTTCCCTTACATCTGTCCTACTCGACAGAATGGCATGCACTCACATCTGACCTGGTAGGAACTGAATCCTACACCCTCGTCAGAATGGCCCCTAGTCCCTGACTGAGATACCTGGTAACGGACCAGGTGCCTCCACTCTCCCTGAGAGTGGCAGTTTCCCTTACATCTGACTTGCTCGTCGGAATGGCCAACACTCACATCTGACATGGAAGGAACTAAATCCTTTAGCCATAAACAGAATAGTTTAGCCCTTACATCTGACCATGGAAGGAACCAATCCTCTCACCATGTCAGAATGGCTCTCTCAGTCCCGGACTGAGTGTTCCTGGTAACTGACCAGGTGCCTCCATTCCCAGAATGGCAGTCAGCACTCATATCTGACATGGAAGGAACCAATCCTCTCACCATGTCAGAATGGCTATGGGTCTCATCACTTTCTCTTGGAGGGACCCTCGATCTGGAGAACACCAAGTCTCTCTCTGAAGTACTCAACCTTCAGCCTAGCCAATGGCTTCATCAATACATCAGCTATCTATTCCTCCGTCGCAACATACTGGAGCTTCACTGCTCCTCTCTGCACCATATCCCTGATACAGTGATACTTGATCTCGATATGCTTCGACTTGTCATGGAACACTGGATTCTCTGACAACTTCACGCAACTCTGGTTGTCACAATGTATACAAGTAGCATCCAACTAGAGATCAAATATATCAGACAGTAGCTTCCACATCCATACTGCCTCACAACTAGCTTAACAAGATGCGACATACTCTGCTTCAGCTGTACTCAGTGCCACACAGGATTGCTTCCTGCTAAACCAAGAGATCACGCCTGATCCCATACTGAAGCAACATCCTGAATTACTCTTTCTGTCGATGGCACTGCCTGCCCAATCTGAATCAACATAACCCTCCAGGTTAATCTTTTGATTCACATCGTACTTGATCCCATAATCAATTGTACCCTTCAGGTACCTCAGAATATGCTTTGCAGCAATCAAGTGAACACTTCTCGGATCTGTCAAGTATTGGCTCAAGGTGTTCACAACAAAGCAAATATCTGGTCTCACGTACATCAAGGACCCAATCATCTGATGATACATCGTAGCATCAACCGTCTCTGATGAAGCATCACTCAATAGCTTCAGGTTCGATGCCATAGGTGTGGTCATGCAGTCCATCATCCTGAACCTATTCAAGATCTCTACTGCATACTTCCCTTGTCTACACCTCCATGCCTAGAAAATAGTGCATCGACATATAACAGGAGCATCACTGGTATTCTTCCTTCAACCTTGAAGCAAAGGTTGGAATCCACTTTACTCTTAGTAAATCTTAGAGTCATCAGTAATCTATCCATTCTGTCATATCATGTTGAACATTAGGATCTTCTATAGTCACTCCCTCTGAAGTGAAGCATCGTACTCCCTCTGTCTTCTGTACTCTATGCACTGAAACATTCTGTACTAAAGTGACAAGCAGTATTCATCTAGGATCATTGGATACCAAGATCCTCTATTTTGAACTTTTTCAAAAGTTCTTCTCACATCCATCTGTGAGCTTGTCATCCTTTATCAACCTTGTAGCAAAGGTTACGATATTTGTCAAGCTCATCATGTATGTGTTATCCCATGGGTGTCTTCTGAACTTGTACAAGGCCTTCTTTCATTTGCACACATGATTATGCATGTCATGTGACTTCACTTCTAGTGGCTGCAAATATCTCTTCTTAGTTTATGTCTTCTTTTTGTGAGAAGCCTCATGCTACGAACCTTGCTTTGTATCCCACAATGTTTCCATCTGCTGCATGATGGAACTACGAACTTCTCTTCAAGTCTCGATACTGCATCCTAGACATCATTCTTCTTGAACTAGTCTTCTTGGTTACTTCTTCATAGCTGGAAGATTCTGCATCAATGATGTCACTGCACTCATCATATTATTCTTTGTCTTTGAACTATCGTCACTTGTTCTTCGGAACAAGTATTCATTCTTCTTTGCTTGCACGCGATTATGTATACGATCTTTCCTACAAGTCAAATGCATTCGTATGGTTAGAATATTTCATAAAGAATATTCATACTTGGCAAATACTTATGCATAAATATATGATCATGCAACTAATTTAGCCAATACAACATTCATCCATATCTCACTAAAACTTTCTAGATGCCTTCCATCTCTACCAAGACAACATTGAGATTGTGCACTAATCCAATATGTCAGCAAAGAGGTTTCATTCTAGATAAGTAGCAATGGAGAGTTGTATAGCACCATGAGCTACTTACCCATCACATGCATATTAGTAGTATACTGTCATTAATGCAAACATCCTATCATGCATAATACATCAACTGAATATAAACAAATGCATAACAAAACAATATCATGAAATGACACTTGAATACTTATCTTTATTTGTTTCATGGGTAGACTCCTTCTTGAGCCTTCATCTTCATCGTCTTCTTCATTCATGATAGCATCCTTTCTTATCCAAATGCTAGGGTGGATAAGAAGTTCTTCAAGAGTTGAGATCTTCATATTCCTCGTTGCTTGAGGGATCTTCTTTGGATGGTGAGAGCTTGTTCTTCAATTGCTCCCATCTTCTCTTCTCTTTTTATGAGTCGAGCTTCTTCTTCTTCTTAGAGTCTACTGAAAGTAATCACTTCCTTCTGGCACACATTCCTCACATGAATGAATCCCATGATCCTGGGAGGCCATTCAAGGTGGCCATCACCGCTTCTGTATTCTTCACTTCTTCTTTTACCACTTCAAGTTGTTCTTGATTTGAGAGACTCTTATGACTGCATGGTCTTTGCATTCTGGATCTTCACATTCTTCAGCTAGTTTCTTAAGGTCATATTTTGATTTCTGTTCTTCCCTTGGTCAAGGAATCAAAACATCTTTGGTGTCTTTAAGGAAGACACTTGTAGTTCAAGTTGATCCATACTAAATCAACCATGATCTTCTTGGCCTTGACCAAGTTCCTCGTCTCCCTCTGAAACTGGAACCTCTCTACTCATGTAGGTGTCCAATCCATTTTCTTCAGAGAGATCAAATACTTCTATGCTTGGAAGTTGTCAACTTCACCAAGCTTATCATCAAGCTGATGTGATAGATCACTTTGAAATGAACTTCAAGTGAAAATAACAAAGGATTAGATCTTACCGATTTGAGGTGTCCGTCTTGGTTCCGTAGTTGGCTAATTTAGGTTTGTCACAGAAACCCTAATTTTCAAAACTTGGAATCTTCTAGATATGATTGGATAGAAAGATTAATCTCTTCAAATGGAGCTGTCCAATGTACTCCTTTTCTGAAAACAGTGGAGGGAAGCTCCCGGAACAGGAAGCCCTAATTTTCCAATTTCTTCTGCAGAAATTCCTGTTATTGTTTCTGTGATATCTCTGAAACTACGGATCCTCTGTATCTGAAATTTCACACTGCGGTAACCTCGTCTGTCCTTGATCTGCCACCACAGGTTTCATCAGAATTGGTTTCACCATTTGGGATTTATGATCCTTTTTCCCAAGGTGACCTGTTACAGGACTGTTCAGAACAGCGAAGTTGTACGGCATGACACGTGTCACAGGTTCATCTTCTGAGTCTTCTCTTTGGATCAAAGAAATTAGAGTCCGTGTCCTTTCTGGAACATCTTAGGGATGAATTCTGGAAGAGGCTGGAACCCTAACTTGGAGGATCATATCTCGTAGAATATAGCGGATCGGAGGCTGATTTTTGGACACAGTGTTCATCAGGATTGTTTCTTCGGCCCCTATAATTTTCAGCTTCTGAGACTTCGCCAACCTCGACATATAGCGACTATACCAAAACTTATCAGTTTTAGTATTTAGGGTTTTTCCTAGCTCGGGGTCAAACTAGGGTTTGACTTTCCCGGAGTTTCACCCAACCAAATTTCTTGATCCAGGTCTCTAAAATTTGGTTTTTATGAGGAGAACAATCCTATGCTGGTTTCACTCAAAAATTCTTCTTCTGTAGAAATCCCTAATTTCCACATCGAAAACTAAAAATGCTCAAAATCGAATTCCACTTCGACAGAAAGATGCGCCCTTCAATGGAGAGTCAGCCTAGCATACTTTTGCTGATGGATTGTGGAGAGAGACCCAAAAAGTAAGAAGCCCTAGATTCGGTAGCTGCACAATGTCTTCTTCTCAGGTTAGCTCTGATACCATGTTAGTTTTCCATCATATAAGCTAGCATTATGATCTTAGGATCTTTTCACTGAGAGAATAATAAGCACATCAATAAAACATAAGCACATCACAAGAGACAAGAGACACAAAGAGTTTTCCTCGGGGAAACCATAAAGGAGAAAAACCCGCAACTTCCTCAAAGATAGAATCAGCACAAAATGGTAAAACCAGAAAACAACAAGATGCACTCCCGACAGTAGTAGTCTTCTTCTTGTCTAGTCCCAGTGTATTTCCTTCCTCACTTAGGCACCACACTTGAGTGAGTGAGTGATGTGTTGCAAGTGATAAATATAGAGGCTCTCACTCTCTATTTATATTCTTCTGTTCACTTAAAGTGCACTCCAACATGTCGGCCTCACTTAACAATTACTTACTAGAGCCGACATCTCTAGGAGTGTCTAATAACCCTAGTGCCCCACCACTTGTGGGGACTTTGCCTCCTCCGACCAATAGGAGGGTAACACAATGGTGGGGACTATTGCCCCTACTTACAATGACTCGCCTAGGGTCGACTTCACTAGGTTTAATAACCCAAGGGCCCCACAACTATGGGGACTTTAACCCTTGACCAATAGGAGGGTTACCCACAATCACCTTACATGACTTTCTCATTATAGAAACTTCCCGGAATAAACATCGGGGTATGACATGACTCAAATACATTACATTACATCCCGGAATGAACATCGGGTTACAATAGATAAGAAATACAAGTGAATACATTCCGAAGTTACAATTACATCAACACTTACATCTCTCAAGCTTGGATTGCAGGTGGATGCCCCAATATGGTTATGGCATAGGTTTTTTTGTATAATGAAGTGTGTTCCAACTGAAAAAAATACAATACAATAGTTGTTATATTACGAAACTGTAAAATTAATGATACACATATAACAACTTAATATGTTGAAAATAAGTTTTATAGAAAATATATCATTTTTTCATGTAGATATTAAAGGGTGTTTTATTGTTTAAATTTATAAAAATTTGAAAGAATCAATATTTTTTTTTTGCATTTGTTTTAGTGAAAAAATTTAATTAATTTATACTTATAAATTGAAAATACAATTATTTATATTAGCCTTTCATCTTTAAAGGACTGCCAGAATAAATACCCTTCCAATTAAGATTAAGACCCACCCTTCAAATTTGATCACTGAAATTTACATTCCTATTCACATGGCTGAGTCGGTTTTTCATATGGAAGAAAACCAGATTGCATATTTAGTAAGGTATTCATGTTATTCTTGTTTACCTACCGAAAGTTGGTGGAATTCGACACCTTTAAAGGATAGCTGGTATTGTTTCATCTGGGAATTCGGCTGATTAAAAATATGGAAAGCTCAAATTGACATTTTAAAACTTAATCGGCCACTCCAAAAACTTGTAAATCACATCTTTAAATAGACGAGATTTACATGTGTACATGATGAAATTATAAAATTTGAAATCCAATAAAAAAAATACCCAAAAAACCGCCCTTGACCCGTTTCTGTGTCTTGAGCACAGGAAGTACCTAACACCAACCTGAACGAAGACGAGGAGGATGGTATATCTGGTGAAACCAGATAGCTTGCTCACATGGAGGTGCAAAGTGATGAAGGCATCCGTTCAAAACAAGGCGCAGCAAAGCTTAGCTAAGGCTATCAATATTCAGCCTATTGCATATCAATTAATGTAGTCACATCAGGTATGGTGCTCTTTGGATCTCAAGCATCTTAAGATCCAACCAGCACCATGCCTGCTGCGGCCGCATTAATTGGCCTGAATTTTAACCCTCTAGGTCATCTCACAATCCTCTAACAACCGTTCTGGAAAAGTTTTGATAACCGCTAAAATGAAAGCTAACATCTAATAAAAAAATGCTCCAAATGTACTTCAATAACATGCCTTCTATTTTTAAATTAGCTTGTCCCCAAAATGAGGGTTTTGACCTGTATGATGTCATCGAGACTGGGCTGCAAGTTAGCGCTTCTTTTATACATGTAAGAAAACAAGAAACAATTGTATAATATATTACATCCATAATTATATGGTCTAATTAACATCTTACCAACCTAGGTGAAAAGAAAACAGGATACAATTGTACAACATATTCCATGCATCATTATATTACCTAATTAACATCTTACCAACCTCAGTGAAGAAGCAGTATAACGAAACAATATAGTACAAATTTGCTGGCCATGTCAAACTTACCAATATAGTACATTAACATCAGCTCTGGTTTTACTATGTTGTTCTATAGTTAACCGAACTGGTTGTTGGGTGAGATAAATTTGGGAATAGAAAAAATAAATAAAAATACTACCATATTCAGGAATGCATAGCGCCGTGTGATTGTTGCGATAATTTTTCAGTTATTAGTTATTTGTGGTGAGAGAGGCAATTGGTAGTTGATCAGTAGATAGAACATCCTTTTAGGCAGAAGGACAAGAAGTGGCTCCAGCCTCCATGGTTTTGGAAAAGTGAAAAAGTAGGTGCAGCTACTGTATACTTGCTTTATCAACCTATTGTACATTTTCAATCTCCATCCATCAATCAAACGCTAAAAGGCGAAAGTAAAGGTGATTTTTTGCTGGTTGTTGCACAGATTCATTTCTGGACGTCATTGAGGAAAACATAAAGGCGAACGTGAGAGCGATGGGTAATATAGTCAGTTGTGTTGGAATTTGAGGACGTTTGTTTGGTTGGTCATAGGGCATTTTTTAGGTCAAATACTTGTAAATATTTTCAGAGAACTGTTATTGGTAAAGAACTTTTCAAAACCTTTTTTTGACTTTTGACAATTTTTATAAGGGGTTCTTAAATTTGTTTTTTTTGTTCTTTTGAGAGGTTGGATTTTGAAACTTGTTCATAAACCCAAATTTTATTGTAGGTAATGATGGATGCTTTTTTGACAACTACTATATGTGAAGTTGTAGTTGTACTTGTGGACTGGTTGTTAATGTTGGAATTAACTCCAGCCACCTACTATAACACTACTTTCTTAATTGTTATTGGTTAGTTGGTTGATGGATTGATGTTGTTGCTTGTTGGCAGGGGCTCCCTATTATGATTCGGGACCATTTCTGCTTATTCTGATATGAGTCATTTTAAAGACCCAACTAATTATTGCTTTGATATTTTGATCAATTTCAAACATTCAGTTTTATAAAATCCAAACCAATTATAGTTAAAAAGTATTTCCAATCATAATTAAAGAGTAATTTTTTAAAACTTTTTTAAATCTAAGAAGATGAAATGAAATTCCTGATAACCCTAACCCTGATAGTGAGGAGTAACAGTGAAATCCAACCACAAGTGTATACCCAACTTTCTGTTTGTTTGGACTAATCTTTGTCATATTGTCTTTGCTCACTTGTAATGTTTATAGTTGCTCATTTTAAATCTCTCATGTTGTGCATAGTGGTTTATTGGATAATGGTCACATTCGTGGTAAAAGTTCTTTTTGTTAGGGCTTTTAATTCTGGTTGCATTCGTTGTACAACCTTTTATCAAGGCTTTGGTTTTGCTTTTCTCGTTGCATTCAATGTACAACGTTTTTCAAAGTATTAAGGTATTTTTAATGCTTTTCAGTTTTTTTGGGGGTTTTTATGATCAATTCATTTTACAACATTTAAAGCTTTTACTTTTTGAGTTAAAGCAAAAGTTAAAAAATAATTGAGGTTGTGAATGGTCTTAAACAATTTTTTATAAGTACTAGACAATAAAAAAAATAAATGATTTAGGTTCATAATTTGGAATGATCTTGATAAGATAATAAAAAAATTAATAATTTAGTGTCATAATTTGGAAGGACCTTGATAAGACAAGAGGAAAATGAATGATCTAGTTTCATAATTTAGAATGGCCTTGATATGGGAAGAATAAAGATTTATACAACAATAAGAAAATGAATGATCTAGTTTCATAATTTAGAATGACCTTGATAGTGATGCTTTTTTGCACAACTTTCTTTCAAGAAATTTAAAATGTTTCATTTTGTTTTTTCATATTACTAGATATGTACTTTTTATTTTTTTCCATAAATATGACAAAAATGGACATAATTTGTTATATGGAACACTTAGTATTTGTTTATCATAATTTTGATTGATAATACTTGGTAACCTTTAGCTTGGTTATGTTAGAGATAATGCAACAATACAGGTTTTTTATATCTAGATTAGTTGTTTGAACAACTCCTATGCTTAGGATCTAATCCATATTTTTAGGATCTAACTTAGTTGATTATTTTCCTATATATAAGTTTTATTGATTAATAAAATTGAGTTGAGTGTGTATCTCCTTCTATCTGTGAGAAGCTTTGTGCTTTACTAGTTCCACACCTTGGTTTCTCTAATTTGGTATGAAAGCCAAATCGCTGAGAGTGAGCGTGTATGGAGGAGTTCCTTGCCTGACTGCCTATCTGTGGTGAAGAAGAAAAATTGTTGAAATTTAATGCCAAATTGCCGACCTTTATCCCTTGAAGGGAGAGATCATGAAGTGCTTAGCGTGGACTACTATCGTTGTCTCATATTGCAATCGCTGCTCATTACATCTCAGTTTTTACCTCTGCTATTTAAGTAAAAAAAGAAGATCGTTGTCAAAAGAGAAAATCATTGTTGTCCTGTAGTATTAAAAGTCTGATCGCTGAAGGGAGATCCATTGGAGAAGACCTCGCTCTGCACACTTTAGTGAAAGCTAGTTTGTGAACCAGAACGGAGCACAGGCTGGGGATCGAACACGGGAATGCGAGCTGAATGAGCCGAGCTTCCTCTTCACCGACTCGAGTGAGATTGTTCGCAGAAGACCACTGGAAATTTTGTTTTTCCTCCACGTTTTTGTTGCTCTACGTAGCCTCTCAGAAAATACAGTGCGTCGGCATTGTTTCCAGGAGAATACAGAGCACTGGTGGTGCTTTTCCCGAAAGACAACAGAGAACCGACGACGCTACCTTCAGTAGAGATTAGTGCGCTGACAATGCCAATCGGGAGAAGGAGAAGAGCGCCTCACCTACCATACTTGCAACGATTTTGGTCAGCGCTCGTTCACGAGAAGTCAAGGAGCACCGATCAATTTGACAGTAAAGGAGGTGAGCGAGTGTTACTTCTTTTGCTTTCCTGTTGAATTTGGTCGCCATTCAATTATTTCAATATGGAAGACATGTCCATTGCGGATTTATATATCACTGAATCATTCAAGTTAAATGGAGAGAATTATGTAAACTGGAAATTCAAATTAATCACCGAAGCGCTCAGTTTGTGGCCGACTATGAAAGGAGATGAACAAAAAGCCTTCAGATCCGTTGTCTATCTCAGATTGGAATGTGCGGGAACTTCAAGTAAATGTATTAATTCATATGTCTGTAAAAGATAATATTATTCCTCATATCAGAAATTGCAAGACGTCCAAAGATACATGGACAAACTCAAAGGTTTGTATGAGATGTCTATTCAAATATAACTTTTTTTAGAAGACTAAAATATTGTCTATTAAGATGGATGTGAACGAACCCATAACTAATCTCTCCAGCATCAAATAGTTACGAGATAATCTGGGTGATATTGGTGAAGAAATTTCTAGTACTGAACTGGTGACTATTACATTAAAATTTTTATTGCCAGATTATAAAGTGTTCATCTCAGTGCTTACAACAAGACATACTCCTCTTACATTTACAAAGCTCAACGAAATCCTAAAATCTTAATACAAGAAGAAGAGAAAATGAAGATTTTATGAGCCAGAATCTCAGACTGCAGATCATGCACTCATGGCAAGAGGTAGACACTCACACAGAGGAAATGAATGGAACAGACACAGAGGCAAGTTTCGTCAAGACATAGAGGTATGTCACACAGTGACTCTAATGCTAATACAGAAGTTGTGTGCCATTATTGTGGCAAATTAGGTCATATTACTAGAGCCTGTTTTAAGAAGATAAACAATGATTCCAATAACAGATACATAAAACATAATGGAAACTATGTAAGGAAAGGCACCCTTGATGTCAATGGATTCAAAAATCTCAGACTGTTTATATCTGAACATGCTCTGTATAGGTGAAGAAAATGCATGGTTTATAGATTCGGGTGCTTCTGCCCATATATCATGTAATAGAGACTCGTATGATGAGTATCATGAAAATTCTGATAGCACACAAGGTCCAAGGTTATGGAGTAACAAGTGTTAATCTACACGATGGACAATTTAAACAGATTCATAATGTGATGTATGTTCTAGGCATAAAAAATAATTTAATATATGTTTCTGCTATCACCGATAATGGTATGAAAATAGAATTTTATAAATATAGGTGTCATGTTAAAGATGTCCAATATCATTACAGGGTTATAGCGATAGGATCCATACTTGGTGGATTATACAGATTGGATGCAATCAAGGGAAACCATCAAGCACTAACATCTTCAACCATTTCAAATGTCGAATTATGGCATCAAAGGTATGGACACATCAATCACAATGATCTCATGTTATTACAAAAAAAGTCTATGGTTGAAGGTCTTCTTGTTATCAAATACGATCATATAGAATGTGCTGCATGTGCACTCGAAAAATAGTACAGAAATGAATTTCCTAATCATGAAGAGAAGAGACAGACTGAACTCCTCGAATTAATACACACTGATGTATGTGGACCTATGCAAAAAAGATCACTTGGTGGTGCGTGGCATTTTTTGATAATTGTTGATGACAGATCTAGGTTCACATGGGCTTACTTCATAAGAAGAAAAGGCGATGTCTTTGAATACTTCAAGGAATTCATGATCAAGGTTGAAAAGCATACATGTAAATACATAAAAATCCTTAGATCAGATCAAGGTGGTGAGTACACTTCTGAAGCTTTTAAAATATACTGTACATAAAATGGAATCCAACAACAATTCACTGTCACTGATACACCTCAACAAAATGGAGTTGCTGAGAGGAAAAACAAAACGTTGGTGGAATTTGCTTGCAACATGCTCAAGGTAAAAACATTTCTAATGGTTTTTGGGCTAAAGAAATTAACACTGTTGTGTATTTGAAGAACAAGAGTCCAACAAATAAATCTAGAACTCAAAACCACTTTTGAAGTCTTTTATGGCTAAAAACCGGAAATTAGTCATTTAAGAATATTTGGTTGTAGGGCCTTTTCTTATATTCCTAAAGATGACAGAAGGAAATTGGATGCAAAATACATTAAACGTGTCTTTGTTGGCTACTATGATGATATAAACATATATAAATTATTTCATCCTAGTTCACACAAATTGGTTGCTAGTAGAGATGTTGTATGCCATGAAAATACGAATATAAGTAACAGGATGAAGAATGTTGATGAAGAGCAGATCCTAGATGAGAATGTCAAACTAGGTAAAATTGTTCAAAAAGTGTAGGAACAACAGCATGTGCAAGAACAACAACAAGTTCAAGAACATGAGTCAAACATGAGTGATACCACCTCATATGACTCAAACAACAGATGGAGGAAGAATCATGGATGGAACTCCAACTTGTATTGTAGTACCTAGAAGGTCAAATCGACAAACTCAACCTCCTGTATAGTTTAGAGATTATGCCTTGATGACTAATGTAATAAATGATGATATAACCATTAAATTATGATCAAGCCAAAGATAAGGAAGAATGGGTGACTGCAATGAATGAGGAATATAATTCTATTATGAGAAATAAAATGTGGGAATTAGTAGAATTACCAAAAGATAAAATACCCATAGGATCTAAATGGCTATTCAAATCTAAGCTTAAAGCTGATGGCAGTATTGACAAATTTAAGGCAAGATTAGTTGCAGAGGGTTATTCTCAACAAGAGGGGATTGACTTTGAAGAAATATATGCACCAGTAGCTAAATTAAACACTATCAGATTGCTAGTTGCATTAGCTGCTAAGCATAATTTGAGAATACACCAATTAGATGTTAAAACTGCTTTTCTAAATGGTGATTTAAAAGAGGGGGTATATTTAGTGCATTTCGGAAGGTTTTGTGCAGAAAGGCCAAGAGCATCTTGTGTGCAGATTAAAGAAAGATATCTATGGACTGAAACAGGCTCCTAGATCGTGGTATATCAAGATTGATTCCTTCTTTAAACAACAAGGGTTTCTCAAAAGTAAAAATGATTCAAGCCTCTATATTAAGAAAGACTTCTTTAAACAACAAGGGTTTCTCAAAAGTAAAAATGATTCAAGAGTATATATTAAGAAAGATAAAGAGGGAAATGTTTGCTTGATGTCCTTATATGTGGATGATCTTATCATTATAGGTGGAGCACATCAATTAATTGCAGATATTAAAAGTAATATGTCTCAAGAATTTGAAATGAAGGACCTTGGTGACTTGAATTAATGTCTAGGCATTTCCTTTTGGAGAGAGTCTAGTAAAACATTCATCACTCAAAACAAGTATGCAAGGGAAATCCTTGATAGATTTCAAGTGAGTGAATGAAAAACTATATCAACCCCTTTGGATCAAAATGTCAAATTGTACAACCATGATGGATCTAAAGAAGCAAATGGTACTCTGTATCGTCAACTAGTGGGTAGTACGAACTATCTGACTGCTACAAGGCCAAACATATCATATTTTGTTAGCATTCTTAGTCAATTCTTGGCTAAGCCATGTGAAACACATTGGAAAGCTGCAAAACAAGTCTTAAGATATTTAAAAGGAACAACCAATTTTGGTCTTTTATATACTGATGTATTTGATGTTCAATTGGTAGGTTATTTTGGTTTTGATTGGGTAGAAAATCCTGATGACATAAAATCCACTTCTGGATATGATATTAACATTGGTTCGGGAGTTGTGTCATGGAGTAGTAAGAAACAACCAACTATTTCTTTGTCATCCACAAAAACTGAATATAAATCATTAACCATTGCTACTTGTGAAACCATTTGGTTGAGGCACATTCTTGAAGATGTTAGAACAAAACAAGAACAAGCTACCAGAATTCAGTTTGACAATCAAAGCTTAATTAAGTTGGCACACAATCCAGTCTTTCATGCCAGATTCAAACACATTGAGCTGCAACATCATTTTGTGAGAGAAAATATTGAGTCTAAAGAAATTCAATTGATTTATTGTAGTACATGTGAGAATGTTGCTGATATTTTTACCAAATGAGTAGGAAGAAACCACTTTGAGGATATTAGACAGAAACTGGGTGTAGTCAAGAATCCATTTCTACATTAAGGGAGGTTGTTAGAGATAATGCAACAATACATTTGTTTAGGTTTTCTATATATAAATTAGCTGTTTGAACAACTCCTATGCTGTAGGATCCGATCCATATTTTTAGGATATAGCTTGTTGATTATTTTCCTATCTATATGTAAGTTTTATTGATTAATACAATTGAGTTGAGTGTGTATCTCCTCTTGTCTGTGCGAGCCTTTGTGCTCTATTGGTTCCACACCTTGGTTTCTTTAATTGGTTATATGATATTCCATTCATTCTTTGCATCTATATGGAAATGACAACTTGTAAATTTTGCACTGAATTCATTCTTGGGTAAAATGAGCACACAATATTATTCTACAAATAGTACACAAATATAAATTGTTTACTAGGAAAACGTTGAAATTCACATTGGTTATTGAAGGACACTTTCCTTCAAACACAATTTGGACACCTTTTTCAATTTCACCTAGGACTCATTGGGTTCTATCAAAATGTTCTTTGTTGCCTTGTGCACACCCATACTCCTTTATATCCAAATTTCATAATCAATAGAGTTGTTGGCAATTAGTCTCATCCTCTTAAAACTACTATTTGCTATTTTTTGGGAATTTGTTGCCAAATTTATAAACTTAAGCTGAGGGATTCTTTTTTCACATTGTCATTACATACTTACACCTAAAATTGCAGATGAAATGGATTTTTGTAGCTCACATTATTTCCAAAATGAAATATTAGTTCCAAACATGGTTTTTTAAACACTAAACTCTTTAATTATATGCACATTTTCCCTTCTTTATTTATTCTTCTTATTCTTATCATGATTAATTGCACGAATTCCCTTCATGTACATTCTATTTCTTATCGAACTCTTTATACTCTTTGGGAAGGTCCGTGCTACATAGGTTATAACCATTTCATACTAATCATGTCCATTCTCATAGGTGTTGCACAAACTCAAGTGCACCTTTATCTGGAGCTTTGGTCTTATCATGTGTGTCAGCCCCTCCACATGTCAAACTATCTTTGGGTGATGGGACAAGGGGACCCTCTTTTCCCCACCATTAAACATGTTAGAACAAAATGTAGTGCTGCTTTTTGCATAGAAATCACTTTCATCAAATGTTTATATCTATTGTACTTGAATTTCCTTTGGAATATGCAATCCCGATTTTTCATTTTACTAGATTATATGGGTTTGTCATGTTTGCAAGATGGGAGGAGACCACCACTTTGGGCATCTTGCAGACATAGAAGACCCAATAGAAGAGGAGATACATGTGTCTCAAGAAATCCAAGCTCCATAAAATACCAATTTGGATGAAGAATTTGGCCTGCATGATATTGTTGATTAGTTTCATGTCTTGAAGAAAATGTTAAATTTGACAACTTTTTTATAATATATATTATTAATGTTTTGACTTTCAGAGTTTATTTTAGAAATAAAATTTCTATATATAATGTTTTTAATATGTCATTTACAAACATATGGTATAGTTTTTCTTGAATTTATATGAATCGACACTTTTTGGAAAATAATATAAAATATTATCATTTTTATACAAAAAGCTCTGAAAATCCATTGAAAATGGTTTAAAATGTCTTTATTTTCTGGATTTTTTTACAATTTTGTCATAAAAATGTCTTATTTTAAAGAAAGATTTGGAAAATTTATATGTTTTTCATTATAATTTGCTTCTAAATGTATGCTATTTTGTTAAATTTCTAAAAAACACACTTGAAAATACAAATTAGAAATATTTTTCGACAAAGATGATTCCAAGACCCAAAAAAATGCCTCAAAATGAAAATGTATGAAACTTGTATCAACCCTTTTTGAAATAGAGGTAAAAATAGCTAGTAAAATTAGGAGAGAGAAAAATGAGAATTGCATCGAGTTCTTGTTTCAGGGCTGGTGCAAGCTAATGTTGGTCACTTATGACACGCTCATTGCAATGGACTTCTGGAAAAACAAAAATATGAACGTCAAAAATCAATATTAGAGGTACCTACACAACTTTTTGGAATATGGCGTAAGAATATGAAATGTGGACAATCAGATTACCTTCCCAAATATATAACTTTTATTTATGGAAACTAAGTATAAATCCAAAAAAAAGAGATTCTTCTAAGGTTGGTATGTTATTTTTTCCCAAAAAATAATGAATCTGTTTGCGTTGGTCTAGTCGTTTGGTATGCAAATGGTGGAATTTTGTGAAAAAAATTATATAGAGTGGTAGATAACAGGTGTGTCTAGTGTAGTGTTATTTTTCCATATTTATTTATGTTGTATATATATTTTTTTAATTAAGGAAGTTAGTGTCGCCCTAAAATGACAAGGTCGAGTGTTGGTCCATGACATCTTGGTCTTAACATAGTCAATGAAAGATATTTTTTTAGGATGTAGGTCTTTGTGTCTTCTTGTGTGGGTTTTTTTTTCGTTTTGTAAATGGGCGAGCTAATAAAAAGTTACAGCCGAAGCAAATAGCCTACCTTTTGTGTTAGATTGGTGTTAGTCCATTTAAAATTAAACAAAAAATAGAAAAAAATAATAGTTTTAAATAAAAATTACATATTCAGAATCTACAGATAGAGTTACACAGGTGTGTGAATTTTCATTAGCAGTGGATAAGCGTGGCATATGCAAAATCATGCACGAAATAGGAGAAGTGGTACAAAACATGTTTTATGTCATAAGACAGTCCAAACCACTTGGTTTGGCAACCCAAACCTAAAACCAAACCAGCCAAGTCATCCACCACGTATGTTGGAAAAAATGTGCCCACCAAAATTCTAAATTTAAATCATGTGTGCACGTAGTTTAAACTGTAACACGCACGCACTAGAAGTGCGCTCACGCTTCTAAGTGCGTACGCATTAAAGATGCATGCACGCATCTATTAAGTTAAAAATTTGTTTCAATTTTATTTTCAAGCATTTGCAATGGAATGATGATGATGAATAATGATGATGATGATGATAAGGAGGATGATGACAATGATGATCATGAGGATGATGACTATGATGATGAGAACGATGATGATGACGATGGTGGTGATGATGACGATGATGAACAATGATGGTGATCACGATGACTATGACTATGATGACAATGATTATGATGATGATGATGATGATGATGATGATTACAATAATGAGGATGATGATGTTGATGATGATGATGATGATGATGACCATGATGATGATGACCATGACGACGATGATGAACAATGATGATGACGATGATGCTGACTATGATGATGATGAAGATGACGACGACGATGATGATGATGACGACGATGATGATGATGATCACGCATAGTATGACTATGATGACGATGATTATGATGATGATTACGATGATGAGGATGATGATGACTATGATGGTGATGATGATGATGATGATGATGATGATGATGATGATGAGCATGATGACTATGATGAGGATGATGAGGATGAGGATGCTGATGATGATTATGAGGAGGAGGATGATGAATATGCTGATGATGTTGAGGGAGATGATGATGATGATTAGGATGATGATGATGATGATGATGATGGTGATGATGATGATGCGTATAATGACAATGATGATGATAAGGATGATGACCGTGATGATGAGGATGAGGATGATGAGGATGACGATGATGACACCAATGGTGATGATGATGATGATGATGACGACGATGAGGAGGAACAATGAGGATGATGATGATGATGACGATGATAGGTTTAGTTGAAACTTTGCTTTGATTTTATTTTCAAGCATTTTCAATTGAATGATGATGATGAACATGATGATGCTGATGAACAATGATGATGATGATGAGGAGGATGATGACAATGATGATGATGAGGATGATGACTATGATGATGATGATGATGATGATGATGACGACGATGATGATGAACAATGATGGTGATGAAGATGATAAGGATGATGACAATGATGATCATGAGGATGATGACTATGATGATGATGCCAAGGATGAGGATGAGGATGATGATGATGATGACAACGATGACAATGATGATGAACAATGATGGTGATGATGATGATGATGATGACGATGATGATGATGAAGATGATGAGGAATGATGACGATGATGATGATAGGTTTAGTTGAAACGTTGCTTTGATTTTATTTTCAAGCATTTGCAATGGAATGATGATGATGAACAATGATGATGATGATGATGAAAATGATGATAATGAGGATGATGACTATGATGATGAAGAAGATGATGATGATGATGATGATGATGATGGCGATGATGATGACGATGACGATGATGATGATGGCGATGACGATGATGATGAACAATGATGATGATGATGATGATGATGATGAGGAAGATGATGATGATGATGATGATAATAGTGACTATGAATATGATGACGATGATTATGATGATTATGATGATGAGGATGATGATGTTGATGACGTCGACGACGATGATGATGATGATGATGATGATGATGATGGCGATGATGATGAGGAACAATGATGATGATGATGATGATAAGGATGATGACAATGATGATGATGAGGATGATGACTATGACAATGATGGTGATGATGATAATGATGATGATGATGATGATGATGACTATGATCATGATGACTATGACTATGATGCCAATGATTATGATGATTACGATGATGACAATGATGATGTTGATGATGACGATGATGATGATGATGATGAGGATGATGATGACTATGATGATGAAAAATGATGGTGATAATGATGATGATGAGGATGAGGATGACGACGACGACGGCGATGATGACGAAGAATGATGATGATGATGATAAGAATGATGACAATGATGATTATGAGGATGATGACTGTGATGATATGTTTAAATATTGTAACTTCAAAGGATATTCTAAATGTATTTTACTGATGTAACCCAAGGGAGATGTTATTATTCCTCCAATGGGGTGTTACTATTGTATTTGGTCATCATAGAGTCATGAGATAAATATTTCACTTGTGTCAGGTCATTAGTACCCTAATAAATAATATAATATATTGTTTTTGAGTATTCCTAGGTGAATTCAGCCCAAACAGTTTATTGAGCCTGACTTGTCTACTGCAAAATTTTAATTGACAATTAGTATAAATAGAGGAGTTGTGGTTCTTATTTGAACTCAGACTCACTCACTTGTGTAGCGCATAGGAGAGAGAGAGAGAGACAGAACAAAAGGAGGAGAACAACTGGTTTTGGGTTGTCTTTTATACATCTTATACATAGGAAGTTTTTTCCGGGTTTTCTTCTCCATGAGGGTTTCCCAGGATAAATCTTTGTGTTCTTTTTTTGGCTGTGCTTGTCTATCTTTTAGTGATATTTTTGCTTATGGTTATGCTGTTATGATGCTAAATGTTATAAGATATAATATACCTATAAAAACTTAACATGGTATCAGATCCACCCTAAAATAAGTCATTGTGTAGCTGAAACAGTTCTACAACTACAACTATTGAAGAATATGGTTTCATGCTTGAAAAACCTAAAATACTAAAACTAGCAATTTTGGTAGATTCTCTATATATTGAGATTGGAGAAGGATCAGGAGCCAAAAATTTTACTATACGAAGATAAATTCCTTATGTAACCTGTGTGAAAGTTTAAGCCTCAGATTCTATATATTCTGGGAGATATAATTCCTCCAAATTAGGGTTCCAGCCTCTGCCAAGATTCAGTCTTAAATAGGTGACCTAGGGATAATTTCTATATCTTGGGATACAAAGGTCCAAATGAAAATTTTCAAGATGTTCCAGAAAGGGTACGGACTTTAATTTTTGTGGTAAAACTTTCATATCCCGAAGGGGAACCAGGGACATGTGGAAGTTTGTACAAGTTGGCACTTCTGAACAGTCCTAAAATAAGTCACCTTGGGAAAACGTGCATAAGTCCCAATTGGTGAAAACAATTCTACTCTAAGCTTGGGTGTTGGAAAGAGGAAAGACAAGGCTACCTTAGTGAGAATTTTCAGATACATAGGAGGTGTAGTTTCAGATATAATGTAGAAACAATATCAGACATTCTATAGAAGAAATTGAAGAAAACTAGGGCATCAAATATTTTGTAGTTCTGATCACAGTTTTGGGAAAATGATTATACTACTTAGCTCTCCTTGAGGAGGTGCATATTTGTATCTAATCAGATATGAAATATACCTCAATTGAAAAATTAGGGTTTCTCTGTCAAACCCTAGGTCTACCAGAAGGAGCATTCCAGAAAAGCTTTCAAGCAAGCATGAGATTGAAGCAATCTCACTGGTTAAAGCAGAATCCACTGATCTAGAAGGAGATGATGAAAAACAAACAAACATAAGTATTTGAATTGTCTTTCCTGTATATGTTGTGTATTATGCATGATAGAATGTTTGCATTAATGATAGTATACTACTAATATGCATGTGATGGGTATACAACTCTCCATTGCTACTTGTATAGAATGAAACCTCTATCATGGTGATATACAACTCTCCATTGCTACTTGTATAGAATGAAACCTCTTTGTTGACATATTGGATTAGTGCACAATATAAATGATGTCATGGTATAGATGGAATGAATCTAGAAGGTTTCCATGAGATATGGATGAATGCTATATTGGCTAAACAATTGCATGATGCATAAGAATTTGTCATTATGCATATGTTCTATGAAATGGTTTTAACCATGCAACTGGTGCATGTGAGTTGTAGGAAAGATCCTGTACAACCACCTACAAGAAAAGGAGGATCAGACTTGTTCTGAAGAAAAAGTGATGAAAATTTAACATTCACTCCAATAAACATGAACCTAAAGCTCCTAGGGTCAGAGACACCCTGACGGAAGAAAGAGCTTCAGAGAGAGGTAGATCCACCTTGAAAGATGAAGACCACCTTGGGTACGAGAGATAATCCAACATGAAGAAAAAGTATGGCGAGACTTCCAAAACAAAGTAAGAGATCTAAGACACACTCTAGTTGTGTAACACAGCTGGGTGACATCATTGATGCTAACTTTTTCGGCTATGGAAGAAGCTATGATCAAAGAGTAACAATTGATCATGGGGAGTGATGTCTACGATATGGTTCTGAGACCTGAAGGGAAGTCCATAGTGTCATCCATATGGATCTACAAGAATAAATATACAAATCAAGGTTCATGGTTTGTCTCAAAAAGAATAGACTATGGCATGGCATACTCTATTAACTATACACACTTCTTCAGTAGAAGTATATATCAAGTGAAGAACCACCTGTACAGAATATGCTTTGTATGGGCTCAGAAGGAACCCATAGAAAAGCACATCCAGGAGCTTGACATATCACCTAGAGTGATGAATATATTAACCTTTGCTACAAGGTTGAATATGGAAACCTATAGAAGACAACAAGCTCACAGATGGGTGCAAGAGGAACTTTTTCGATAAAGTTCAAAATAAAGGGATCTTGGTATCTAGTAACTTGAGATGGATACATAGTAGAAGGGAATTCTACCTATCACTCCAGTACATAATGCATAGGAAGATGATGCTCTGCTTCAGGGGGAGTGACTACATAAGATCTCTAAGTTTGACATGGTATGACATGATGGACAACTTCTTGATGGATGAAGAGTTTATCAAGAGTAAAGTGGGTTCCAACCTTCAAAGTTGAATACGAAAGACTATGATATGTCGATGACCTGACATAATGAAATCATGATAGATGCAATGATGGAAGAATACCAGAATAATGATTGGGATATAGTATCCAAACCAAAAATAAAGTGTGTGGTATCTTCCAAGTGGATTTGCAAGACAAAACATGTTGTTGATGGAAGGCAAGATTTGTGGCTAAAGGATTTTGTCAGAGAGAGGGAATTGATTATGAAGAGACATCTACTTCAGGATCAAGGTACACTTCCATGAGAACTATCATGGCACTTGATTCCATGATGAAGTGGGATATACACCAGATGGATGTAAATACAATCCTTCCTTAGTGGTGTGATTGAGGAGAAGGTCTACATCAAATAGCCACAAGGATTTGAAGTCGAAAATAGAGTGACTCATGTATGTAAGTTGAAAAATACTTTGTATGGAATGAAGCAAGCTCCTAGAGCTTGGTATGGAAGAATAGATAGCTTCTTGGCAGGCATGGACTTTACCAAGAGTAAATTTGATGCTAACCTTTACCTTAAGGTTATGGATGATGAACCTAACATACTATTATTGTATGTGGATGATCTAATTCTGACTGGAAATGAGAAATAGATCACAGATTGCAAGAAGAAGGCAGCTGAAGAATTTGAGATGAAAATATCTTGGATTGATGCATTATTTCCTCAAGATGGAAGTGTGGAAGAGATCAGAAGGAATATTTACAAACCAAGGAAAGTATGCTGTGGAAATATTAAAGAAGATTTCATATGTTGGATTGTAAATCCATGGCCACACCCATGGATACCAACATGAAACTATTTTCTGATGAGAGATCAGAGTTAGTGGATATGACTTAGTATAGACATATTATTGAGTCATTGATGTATGTGATGAGCACAAGGTTAGATATATGCTTTGCTTTGAACACCTTCAGGAAGTAACTAGGTAACCCTAGATTTGTTCACCTGATAGTTGCAAAGCATGATAAGGTACCTTAAAGGTATGACAGAATTGGGACTTTACTATGGAAGAGATCATTACTACAAATTATATGGATATATGGATTCAAATTGGGCAGGAAGTGCCACAGACAAAAAGAGCACCTCATGAGGATGTTATTATTTAGGATCCGCCATGATCTCATGGTTTAGTCCAGTGTTTCTCTTAGTACAACTAAAGCAGAGTAGATGGAAACATGCTTCGTTATTTGGGAATCCATATGGCTTCAGAAATATGATTTCAGGACTATTTGACATGGATTTGGATACCATAGTGTTTCTTTGTGACAACCAGAGTTGCATAAAGATGAAAAAGAATCCCATGGAATATGGTACCGAAGGGAGACATAAAAATCCAGTATGCGAGTACCGATGAGCGAGTTGTTGATGTGGTGACCAAGATTCCATGACAAGATTGGTGTAGTTCATAAAGAATTTCCTCACACGGAGGAATAATGATGATGATACTACAGACTTTCCTCTCAAGGAGGAATAGTGGTTATATGGACTTTCTTCAGAAAGAAAGAACAAGTTGAATATGCGGAATTTCTTCAGATAGGAGGAACAAGTCATAGATATGGACTATCCTCGAAAAGGAAGAATAGGTAGACACTATGAACCCTCCTCGGACAAAGGGGGAGCAGGTTGATGATATGAATCCTCCCGGAAAAATGGGGAGTGATGATGAGATGAGACTGACATCGATGATGGATGACAGTGATGATGGTATGACATTTGTTTGTGGATGATAGTATCCTCTCTTAAGGATGGCAGGTATACAACTCTGGTCATGAGAGTGGTCCTTACTAGCTAAGGATGGCCTTGTAGATTCTACTCTCTCATGGAGAGTACTCACATTCACTTCCAGACAATACTCTTATGTGGAGAGTATAGCTACATTCATATGTAGATTCCATAGAGTTAACACTCGCTTGGGAGTGGTCCTAACCTGTGTGGTATGGATTCTCTATGATGAGTCCTCACAGATGCCAGGACTCACATTGTGTATGCAGTAGAGATACTATTATGTGGAGAGTATAGATACATTCATATGTAGGTTCCATAGAGTTAACACTCACTTGTGAGTGATCCTAACTTGTGTGGTATGGATTCTTTATGATGAGTCTTTATGGATGCTAGGACTGACATTGTGTATGTAGTCAATATACTCTTATGTGGAGAGTATAGCTACACTCATATGTAGGTTCCATAGAGTTAACACTCACTTGTGAGTGGTTCTAACCTAGGTGGTATTGATTCTCTATGATGAGTCCTCACGGACTCTAGGACTGACATTGCGTATGCAGTCGAGATACTCTTATGTGCAGAGTATAGCTACATTCATATGTAGGTTCCATAGAGTTAACACTCACTTGTGAGTGGTCCTAACCTGTGTGGTATGGATTCTTTATGACGAGTCCTCAAGGATGCCAGTACTGACATTGTGTATGCAGTCGAGATACTCTTATGTGGAGAGTATAGCTACATTCATATGTAGATTCTGTAGTATAACACTCACTTGTGAGTGGTCCTAACATGTGTGGTATGGATGGGATACGGTGAGTCCTCACAGATTATAGGGCCTACACTAGGTGTGGTCAAGATCTACATTTATTTGTAGACGATTCAGTTGATCGATTCCATGGATCAGGTTGATATAGGATTGCATCATCCTTGGACTTATGTCCCAAAGCGAGAGGGATTGATCATCCCACAATTGGATAAGGATTGCATCATCCTTGGAATTATGTCCTAAATTTATAGGGATTAATCATCTTGTAATTGGATCATGTGTGGATTGGATCATCCTTGGACTTATGTCCTAAAGTGATAGGGATTGATCATCCCACAAATAGATCATGTGTACTGCAGGTAGAGTGGTGGAAAATGATCAAGTAGATTGAAGTATAGAAACAAATGGTCAAGTAGATCAAAGTGCTGCTGCAAAAGGATTGAGAAGATCAAAGTGTTGCTGCAAAGGATCAAGAAGATCAAAGTGCTGCTGCAAATGATTGAGAATATCAAAGTGTTGCTGCAAAGGATCGAGAAGATCGAAGTTTTGCTACAAAGGATCGAGAATATCGAAGTGCTACTGCAAAGGATCGAAAGATCGAATTGCTGCTGCAAAGGATCAAAAGATCGAAGTACTACTGTAAAGGATTAGAAGATCGAAGTGTTGCTATGAAGGATCAAAAGGTCGATGCGTTGCAGCAAAGAAAGGATCAAGTGGCCATGTGATGTAGAAGATGAAGAGTAAATGTTCCAAGTTACTAATTGTGAAAAACTTTTTGTGATGTATAGATGTATCTCCTCATTGTACTGTTGTAAATGTCTCTCTAGTCTCCTATAGTCTATGATGATGTTGTCAGTAGAATAACCTTCTCGTTAAGGGGGAGTGTTGAAATATTGTAACTTCAAAGGATATTCTAAATGTTTTTTACTTATGTAACCCAAGGGAGATGTTATTATTCCTCCGATGGGGTATTACTATTGTATTTGGTCATCATAGAGTCATGAGGTAAAGCCTCCACTTGTGTTGGGTCTTTAGTACCCTAATAAATAATATAATATATTGTTATTGAGTATTCCTAAGTGAAGTCGGCCCAAACAGTTTATTGGGCTCGACTTGTCTAGTGCAAAATGTCAATTGACAATTAGTATAAATAGAGGAGTTGTGGTTCTTATTTGAACACACACTCACTCACCTGTGTAGCACATAGGAGAGAGAGAGAGATAGAAAAGAAGGAGGAGAACAACTGGTTTTGGGTTGTCTTTTATACATCTTATACAAAGGAATTTTTTGTTGGATTTTCTTCCCCATGACGGTTCCCAGGATAAATATTTGTGTTCTTTTTGTGGTCGTGCTTGTCTATCTTTCATTGATATTTATGCTTATGGTTATGCTGTTATGATGCTAAATGTTATAAGATCTGATATAACCATAAAAAACTTAATATGATGATGAGGATGAGGATGACGACTGTTAACACCTGTATTTAACAAAGGGAGAAATAAGACCATAGTGGGGATAAGGTGATGTTGTTTAAATACTTTGGTCAAAGGATATATTGCAAGGGTGGAATGATAGTCAAAGTTCCGATCAATTTTCCAAAGAGCCTAGGCCATGATGAAGGAAGGAAGAAAATCAATGGTTGGTGTTCCCCCCGCCCTTCGCAACATGCGAGGAAGATAAGACAGGTTCCGGTTTTTAACCAGCGGCACAGATCAAGGGTTATAAAGTGGTCTTGGGTAGATCCACGGTGCACATCAAATCCGCCTTGAGAAGGCACGAGTTGGTTAAGAAAATGGAGTCTGGCGGAATCGTGTATCCTTCTCTCAATCCGATGGCGAGGAGGCGAGGTCGGATCATATCGAGGGATGAGAGTGATTCCGGAAGCGAAACATGCACAGCGGATAAGCCCAAAAGGCCCAGTAGAATTTGTTATCCGATGACACATCTGACGGACGGAAATCAAAGCGGGATAGATCAACGGTTTTTATACGTTCCGGGGAGTGAAATTGCATGGGAGATAAGTCCCAGACTCCCAGCGGAATTGGGTAGACGTCGACAGATCTGATGGCTGATGAATGCCGGGTGATCACATCAACGACTGAACAAGATTTAGGGGCCCAAACTTGCACGTTGGATAAAGGGAAGGTGCCCAGCGGAATTTGATAAGTGGCAAGTGATCTAACGGCTCGCCAATAAAGGAATATTAGATCGAAGGCTATGGATGAGTCTGGAGATTAAAGCTGCACGAGGGTTAAAGCCAGAAAGCCCAGCTGAATGTGGGATGTGGCGTTCGATCCAACGGTGAGAATGGAAGGTACGGCACAGCAACGGTTGTGAGCGTTTCCGGGGCTCGAAGTTGCACGTTGGTTCATACCAAGGCGCCGGGCAGAGCGGGATACGTGGCACACGATCCAAAGGCCAGAAATTAAAGAGAAATCAGATCTACAGTCGTGGATGAAATCGGAAAATAGAAGTGCACAGCAGTTAGAGATAAGTGGTGGTTGTGGCAATAAATGCTGTCCGCGTGGCAAATTAGGTAGTCCTATAAAGGCAGGGTTGACCTCTCCTATGATTATTTTATTTTCTCAGGACTTGGCGAAAAGGACCTGGCGATTCGGGAGCTTCCAGTTGTTAGTACCAGGCACGTTTCGAACACACGCCTCCACAGTAAGCCAGATAGGACTTTAATCCTATAACTCCTTCACCCAATTATCATTATAAATTAAGAAATGGACCAATAGAGCGAGGTTTGCGTGTCTGGTCGGGTCCCAGATGACAGAGAGGAATTTCTGGTAGACAGACACAGGGGTGTCTATGACCCCTTCCTATCCAAAGGGAGCGTGTCCGACAACAAAGAGAAACTGTGGTCTTATTATTCGCAGGGGAATGACGTTCTGAATGTATACAAGTATTTTTTGTACCATTTCGCCCTGGAGCAAACCCTCCACTTCCCTGAATTTGCCGAATCGTGCACGGTGAATTATTCTCCCTCTCAGAGGATCATTGTGAGTCAGTCCGCGTCAAAAATACTGTGTAAAATTGATGCTTCGGTCGTCAGGGAAAACCTTAGTCTGCCCGAAAGCTACCCTGTAAATCATGAGTCTGTAAATGAATCTTTCCTTGCCGAGTTTTTCAAAAATTGTGAAAGTCAAAGTCGCTCTCAATTCCTGTCAAGTATCCTAAAGGAAGGTCAGTCCCTTGAAGGCTTTTCCTCGCCTTACCCCTTGCACATTTTTAGAACTGAGGTGCAACTGGTAATGTCTTTGGTCTGTCAAGTGTTAGGTCTAGATGACGATTGTCATATAGGTGATGTTATCCTTGGTTTCTTGCTAAAAATAAATTCTTTAAGTCTTGAGTCTCAGTCAGTCACCGTGCTTAATTTAGATGAGTACATTGCCGAAGTGATCCACCTCCAGTTGACTGAATTTCCCAAGGTCCAGTTTTTTAGATTTCAAACACACTTGCTTAACATGTTATTATGTTCTAATGTTACTGAATTAAAGTTCTTAAGTGCTTTATCTTCTTCTGATTTTCCCAAGCAAATCAACATGGTCGAATTTGCCAATTCGATCATGTCCGAAATATAGAGGATGTTATTTGATGAAGACCTGCCCCGTGTCCTGGAAGAAATGAGATGTCTAATGCAGTCGTCACCCGAAGAGTGGGTGGGGGACTGGTTCCTGTACAGAGGTTACACAGTGTTGAGAGTATATGGGTTTACTAGTCAGCCTTATAGGCTACCATCCTTCTTGACCCCAAGAATTTCCGCACTGGAGTTCATGAGGAAGAGATTGTTGTCAGAGGAGGAGCACTTTGGTGCTTTCAGAAAATCTTTGAATATTAAATTTCCATTTAAAGTAGGCCCATTCATTTTTAAAGGTAAAGGTGCCCTGGCATTTATAGAAAGGTTGATGGAGAATATGGATTTCATAAAAGATGTAAATATGAACTACGACCCCCACCAGGTGATCTCATTGAGAAAACAGGAAAACATGAATAAACCATTTGAACATCAGGCTATTGAGGGGCTGGCTGAAATGGCCAATTTGCTGCAGTATACTAATAGGTTAGACTCTGATGAAGAGACACATGCTTCACCTATCACAGCGACCCAAATAACAAAAGGTGCTGGTATGGTAGTCAAGAGGAGTTTGTCTGGAGCTGAGAATATGGATGTGGATGAAGAAGGGCCCCGTAAAAAGGCCAAGCTGCTTGAAAGTGGTGAAGCTATAGATGAGGAGGTTTTTGATGATCCCAAAAGAGGTGCCCTACTTCCCCTGAAAGCGGTGCATATAAGCCAAGTCTCTTTTAAGAATCCGGAAGGTGATGTAGATAGTACGGAATTGTACCACGTGTTTAAGTCGAAGGAAGACCTAAAAGCCAGTTACATGGAGAAGAGGAAGCAGTCTATGGAGGAAACAAGAAATTTTCTCCCGAAGGTTAGAAGTCTGTACAGTTCGAAGACCTCTCTGGTCTCTTCTAGAGATGCTGAGAGGAATACTTTTATAATGGCTATGGTAAGTGACAAGAGAATGTCTGAAATAGAAATCCGGTTAGACAAAATCAGCACTCCGAACAAAATTCAACTCCACAAACAGACAAGTGATATCATCTACTCAGACTTGCTTCAAGCCATGATGAAGATCAATAAATTGCAAGTCTTGATAGATAAATTGGAAATCCAGTTGAAACATGAGAAAGTAGAGAATAAAGCAAATGTTGTTCAGATTAAGAAGCTGCAGACAGACATTGCTAGTTCAGAGAGTACACAGGCAGTCAAGAGGTTGTTAGAGGAAAAGGATAATGCCCTCCAAGTCCTCAAGAAGAAACTGAAAATCCCAGGCACTGAACATGTTCAGTCATCTGAATTGCTATCCCTCCAAGAAGAAAAGGATAAAGTCCATCAGGAGATGATGGAATACAAATGAAGAGCCGGAGAGTTATAGGAAGAAAAAGAGAAGTGGGAAGCCGAAAGGGAGGAGCTGTTAGCCCAAATCTCCTTGATGAAAAAAGATCAGAATGAAGAGAAGGAGATTACGGAAGAGTTGATGAGCCAAACTCCCACCGGCGAGGACTTGTCTATTGTAAATATCCAGAAGCCTTTAGATGATTTCTCTACTGATGATTTGTTAGTACCAATGTCACAGGTGAGTTTGAAGGAAGAAGCAATCAAAGATTTGAAAGCAGAAAATGAGAAGATGAAAGCTGAACTGGTTAAAGTTAATGAAAGAAAAAAACAGATCTTGCAAGACAGGAATCAATTACAGAAAAAGATTGATGAGCTAAAAGAAAAATGCATTGGGAAGGGCCCTCTTCAGGGGGAGAAACATATCATTTGGGACACCCTGACTATAGAGATTACCAAGTTCCGACACTACTTGAATTTTATTGATGATTTGAGTATACTAACAGATTCGGCTCAACAAAAACTGAAATTGGTAAATGAACACATGGCAAAAAGACCCGTCACTAGAGCTCAGAACGCATTAAATTTTCTGAATTCACTGACATACTAGAAGTTGCACGACATGGGCATAAAGGACAGAATCTCAATAGTGCTGTGGGCGAAGAAGATCATCCACAAACACCATTTAATGAAGACTGTCCAAGACAAGTCAGAGGAATTGCTTGTGCAGGTCAATAAGTTCAAACAAGAGTTTAAAGAGCTGTTCGAAGATGTATTTCCGTCCTTCTGGGACGAAGAAGGTCGGATGCTCCCTCCGGAACATTATCATCACCTGCTTGTCCGGGCTCGCATGGACCACGCAAAATTTAATAACTTGGAGAAGAGCCTAACAGGACAAACCATTGTGAACATGTTGACAGAAGACTTCGAAATCCTACAGAAGTTCGCAATCATCAGAGCCAGATCACCCAAGAAATCTTATGAAGCATTTATGGAGCTCTAGGTAGCAATTCGGGAGATGATGGAGTGTGACATCCCAAGTTCGGAGTAGTGGAAGGCTGTAGAGCGGTTTGGGAAAACAAAGTATATTCTTCCCCCCTAGGAACAGGTGTCAGGTACTGAAGGGCTGATGGGGCAAAGACAAGGAGCTGATGGGGAAAAGACAAGGAGCTGATGGGGCAGAGACGTGGAGCTGTTGGGGCAAAGACATGGAACTATTGGGCGAAAGTTTGTTATCCAGTTGATTTGTACTTTGTGATCTGTTAGGAATGGAGTTGTAACAACTTCCTAGTGGTGTAGGAATTCAGTTACAAACTCTAATTTACGCCGATCATTTGGTTATTGATCTGCTGGGGGCTGAATTATTGTTTTATCTATAAATTTGTGTCTTTTTATGAGATGGGGGTTGGAACCCATCGGGTCGTGAATAATTTTGGAGAACATATATGTTTTTTTGAAAGAATAAAGTGAATGCGTGAGAGTTTTTTCAGAGATTCATGTGTTGTTGATTTTACAGTCTGTGCTTCCTCTTTATGTGATTGTATTTCTCTTGTGTAACACTCAATTTTGTTTCTTCCTCGTATCTGGAAAATAGCTTTAGATAATCAGAATTCATGTGTTTATGCTCTGGTTATCATTTCAGATATTATATGAATTTTTCTGCTAAAGTTGATATAGAACTCATCCTTGTTGATGCTCTGTATTAATGGGTTGTTTCTTCATCTCTTCTGTTCCACCAGAATCAATTTGAATGACTGTGATGATATGATTACCTTGCCTCTGATGAATATCATGTATATATCTTTGTGGTATATTTTATTGTATATGACTCTGTGCCCAATGGTTATGTTATTGTTTCAGCCAATATATAAATCTGTGAATGTTATTTCAAATCTGGTCTTGTTAAATCTTTCTTGAGAGATCCCTCTCTGGAAGAAAATACCAGTTTCTTCCTAAAGTGGTTTTGCTGTTACCTTGGAGTATACCTTTTACAACCTGGGTACATTCTGAGTGCTAACAAACTGGCGCTGTTGCCGGGGACGAAAGTGCTTATCTGCCCCGGGAGAATGACAAAGACTAAGAGAGATTTCTGTGGGCAAACAAGAATTTCATAAAGAAAAGAAGGTTGTATATTTTCCCTGGCGACTTCATTGTGAAATTGTTTCAAAATTCAAGAACGACATTCTGGCTTCAAGAAGGCATACACGAGGTAATTCTGATACCGAAATTCTAAAAAGCTTTGAAGATCCAAAAAATTTGTTTAAAAGAAAAAATAAAGAGAAGTTAGATTTCCCTTTGTTCGGCCCATCATCATCACCAGATTCTCATATCGATCCAGCACAAGAAGTCAATACTGCGCAGACCCCGTTGAGAACTAGATCTGAACCCGACCTGAAAAACACTGAGTTCATTCCTTATGGGCTGAGAGCTAGGTCTGAATCCGACCTCAAAAATACCGAGTCCAATCCTAGTAGGTTAGAATCCTATCTGTTAGATTCCCTCTGGAAAGACTTGCAACAAGCCTCTAAAGCTGAAACAATAGTCCCCGAGCATCCTCAAAGTAGTGCAGTTCCTGTGAACCCACCCAGACCAATGGCTGCTAGATTTGCTCCCTTGCATTTTCCAGCTGTATTGCATGATCTCCCCCAAAATTATTCTCAGAGGATTTCTTTATTCGATGGGGAAGGTGATATAACCTCAAAACAGCATGTTGCCAAGTTTGAAGATTTCATTGACTTGGAAGAAGTTGACTATCCTGATGTCAAACTGCGGTTATTTGCCCAAAGTTTGTCTGGGGAAGAAAAGAAGTGGTTTAAAGACTTGCCTAATGGATCCATAGTAAATTTTTAGGCCTTTCAAAACACCTTTCTGGACAGGTGGGACGATAAACAGAACCCTCTGTAGCTTTTATCTCAGTACAATAGTCTTAAGAAGGGGGGTTTTGAGTATGTTCATGAATTTTTGAGCAGATTCATAAGGGCTTACAACTCTATTCCTGAAGATATAAATCCTTCTCCTATAGCTGCTCAACTGCATTACGCTGGAGCTTTTGATAATGATCTTGCATTCTCATTACAGGAAAGGAGATCGGCAACTATTGCTGCCATGTTTACTGATGCCCTAGAGGTGGAAGCTAACATGATGGCTAGTGGGAAGATAAAACATAGAGACATGGACAGGAGGAGAAGAGAAGACAATGGGCCTTCTACTTCATCTTCTCCCGCTGATGTTAAATTTGAGACAATGTTGAAGACCATGGAAAATTTGATGGATAGGTTAACCATGGATACTAGGCCTTTCAATAGGGAGCAGGGGGATCCCCAAATTAGGAATCCAAATTTCAGGAGACCAAATCCCCCTGTGCCTCCCCAGAACAGGCAGAGAAATCCAAGAAACCAAGAAGAATAGCCTATCCGTCCGCCTTTCCCTGAAAATTATGTTGGGGATGAAGACGACCCACCTGAGAATGAGATTCATCTGTTTGGGGAACAGGATTCAGAAATATACCTCACTGAAGAAGAACATAATATGTTTGTGCAGGAAGGTCCAAACAAAGAATTTGAGAATGAGCTATATCAGAGAGGTTACTTGCATGCAATGGATGATGTGCAAAGGAAAATGAGATTGAGGAATAGGGATGTCCCCATAAATAAAGGGAAGGCGAATCCTAACCAGCCTTCCTCTAGTTCTTTGGATGGAGAAAAGGGGAAAGGACTACAAAAAGAACCCTCTATGAGTAAAGAGTTTGAAAAGGAGGTACAAAGGGATAAAATAATAAAGAAGGCGACTCCGATTGATGTGGAAAAGATTGGTGCTGGTTTTAACCTACAGAATGAGCTTTCAAAACTAAAGATCTCTGTTCCATTTAATGAGCTATTGAGAAACACTGAATACAGAGATACTATGGCCAAAATGATAAAAAACCAAGGAGAATGGCAGTCAGACATTTTAGAATTGAATGATGACAATCCTGCTATTTCATTTGGGCCAAAGGTTGAAAATTTAGAAGATGAAGAAGTTCCTCCGTTCTATTTAAGTCTAAATGTGCATGACAAAGTGGTCCATAATGCTATGTTGGATTCCGGGGCATCACACAATTTAATGCCTAAAGGGGTTGTGGAAAGTCTGGGATTAGAAGTGAGTAGACCATATAAGGATTTGTACTCATTTGATTCTAAGAGAGTAAAATGCCTTGGCTTAATTAAAGACATGGTGGTCACCCTGAATAAATTGCCATCTAAAACTATAGTCATGGATGTGGTGGTAGCAGATATTCCACCTAAATTTGGGGTGTTGCTATCAAGATCTTGGACCTCCAAGCTGAAAGGTAGTTTACAGATGGACATGTCATATGCAACGATTCCTTTTCCAGATGGTAGCAGAAGGTTATATAGTGAAAAAAGAACTCCCTATGTGGTCAGCAGTCAAGATAAACCGGAAGTCCATCACATATATGCTGTTGATACTGATTTGGGGTCTTCCATTTTCTTTAACGAGGATGTCCCACATGAGGCAGAAAAGACATTGCGAGAGAAGTCTGAGTCAAGTGAGAAAAAAGATGTTTTGGAGCAGGAAGCTTTGGAATCCAAGCAGAAAAAGGAAGGCCAATGGATAATGTACTTTGATTGATCTGTTGCAAAGGTTGGTGCTGGGGCTGGTGTCTACATCATTTCTCCTATCCATGATTTCAAAGCTTTGTCATATAAATTGCTTTTTGAATGCACAAATAATGTAGCAGAGTACGAGGCCCTGTTATTGGGGTTACATGCTTTGAAAGATCTGGGGGCTCAAAGGGTCAAGATCTTGGGAGATTTCGAGTTGGTGGTAAACCAGGTAAATGAGAGTTATCAAACCAAGCATCCTCGGATTAGGGCCTACAGAAATGAAGTATGGGATATGATTGTCAATTTCTTCACAGAGAATACAATTCAAGTGGTTCCCAGGGTTGAAAATTTGGTGGTTGATTCCTTAGCAGTATCTGCCAGAAAATTCGAGACCCCAGTGACTAGTCAAAAGGAATACCAGGTAGAGATTTTGAACAGACCTTCTATCCCTGACAATTACAAATACTGGCAGGTTTTCAAAGATGATATGCAGATCCGAATATTCCTAGAGTTATCAGGGGAATTTGTGAATACTCATTTTGACAATGAAAATGATAATGACAGGGCCCTTGGAAGTGATGAAGAAACTGAAACAGAAGAAGAGGATGCTAAGAAGTTAAAGAAGACCTTGGGAGGTAAAGATATCATCCAGCTGAAGAATAATTTCATACCAAGAGGCCTGATCCCTTTAGAAACGCTCTTTGATCAAAATGATGTTTCCAAGAACCCCAAAGTGAAACCTGTTGGTGATGCCGTGGAAGACAAAAATATTGGCACTGAGGAAAATCCTAAAATCATAAAATTATCCAAGAAGCTGCCGGAAAGGGAGAAAGAGGAGTAAGTAAAGTTGATGAAAAAATATACAGATGTGTTTGCTTGGAGTTATGAAGATCTCAAAGAATATGATACATCTATCATACATCATACCATTCCTATAAAGCCTGGAGAAAATCCTTTTAAGCAGAAACTCAGGAGGATCAATCCTAAGCTACTCCCTGTCATTGAGAAGGAAATAAAGAATCTATTTGATGCTAAGATCACTGTAACACTCAGATTTTCTAAATGGGTTGCGAATTTGGTCCCTGTCAGAAAGAAGAATGGAGAGATAAGACTGTGCATAGATTTCCTCAATTTAAATAAGGTCTCCATGAAAGACAACTATCCTCTACCCAAGATGGATCATATACTGCAACAAGTGGTGGGAGATGAAAGGATTTCGATGTTGGATGGTTTTTTCGGGTATAATCAAATCAAAGTGCTGCCAGAAGATCAGGAGAAGACTGCCTTCACTACACCATGGGGCACTTTCATGTATGCAAAGATGCCTTTTGGCTTGATGAATGCAGGCGCCACTTTTCAGCGAGCTATGGATATTGCCTTTGCAGGAGAAATTGGAAGTTTCGTGGTGATTTATATGGATGATATCATAGTCTACTCAAAGTCTGATAGAGAGCATCTCCATCATCTGGAGAGGGTCTTCATGAAGTGTAGGAAATATGGCATATCTTTGAATCCTAAGAAGTCTAATTTTGCACTAGAAGAAGGAAAGCTTCTAGGCCATATAATATCCAAAGATGGCATAAGGATTGATCCTGAAAGAGTGAGTGCAATTCTGAAGGTAGGAGAACCCAGAAGCAAGAAGGAGATACAATCATTTCTGGGATAGGTAAATTTTTTGAGGAGATTTGTACCAAGCTTCGCAGAGATTCTGATGAATATTACCAATATGTTGAAGAAAGGTCATGAAATAAAATGGAATACAGAAGCTAAAGAGTCCTTTCGGGAAATCAAGAAAGCAATTTCAGAAGCTCCTATTTTGATAAGTCCAGATTTTGCCAAGGATTTTTCGGTATTCTCATATGCTTCTGAACATACTATAGCAGCTGTATTGTTACAGAAAAATGAGGGAAATTTGGAACAACCCATAGCCTTTTTCAGTAAAATGCAACGAGATGGGGAGTTGAAATATGATATCATGGAAAAGCAGGCCTATGCCCTGATTAAAGCATTAAAGGATTTCAGAATATATGTTTTGCATTCCCATGTAATTCACATGTTCCAACTGTTGCAGTAAAAGCAATTTTGACTCAGCCAGACCCGGAAGGCAGGAGGGCGAGATGGATAGCTACATTATTGGAATATGATATAGAAATAAAACCCACGAAGCTGGTCAAAGGGAAAGGGTTAGCAAAGATGATGACAAACTCAAATTGTGAATCTTTACAGATCAATTTTTTGACTCACCAGTCTGATCAGTTGGACTCAGAGATTGAAGTGATGCCTAACTTTGTGGCCTCTCCATGGTACTCTGGTATTGTATATGTCCTCCGAAATTTGCAAGCACCAGAAGGATTAAGTAAATCAAGGGCAAGGTCTGTAAAGTTGAAATCTGATAAATTCTGTATCATAAATAAATATCTTTATTGGAAGGACCCTGGAGGAGTTCTACTAAATTGTCTATTGGAGGATGAAGCCCAGCAAATTACCAGGGAATTTCACAAAGGAGACTGCGGGGGACATCATTCTTGGAAGGTGACAGCAAACAAAATCCTGAGAGCTGGTTATTATTGGCCTACGTTATTCTCTGATGTATATAAAGAAACCAGCAAGTGTCATCAATGCCAAATTTTTGACGGGAAGAGAAAGGTACTACCTCTCCCTTTGAATCCAATAACGGTTGAGGCTCCTTTCCAGCAATGGGGTTTGGATTTTATTGGTGAAATAAACCCCAACTCATCAGGTCAGCACAAGTGGATCTTGACAGCTACAGACTATTTCACGAAATGGATAGAAGCAATTCCTACCAGGAGAGCCACTGAGAATGTGATCATGGAATTTCTTGAAGAAAACATATTGGCCCGGTTCGGATGTCCAAAAAGGATAGTAACAGACAACGCATCGGCTTTCAAATCCAGGAAGATGATTAACTTTTGTCATAAGTATCATATAAGCCTCAATCACTCAACTGCATATTACCCTCAAGGAAATGGATTAGCTGAGTCTTCAAATAAAATCCTGGTGAGGATTATCAAAAAGTTGTTGGAAGATAATAAGAGATCCTGGCACACCAAACTAAAATATGCTCTATGGGCTGACAGAATTAGTACTAAAAGAGCAATCAGCATGTATCCATTTCAACTGGTATATGGGGCTGAAGTGATTTTTCCACCATCATTAGGAGTACCAGTTATGAGATATTTCCAGGATCAGCAAGAAGATCCAAATCACATACAACGGAGGATAAATCAGATCATTGAGCTAGAAGAATGAAGAAGTAAGGCTTATGATAAAGTGCAGTCTCATCAAGAAAAAATGAAGAATACTTTTGACAGAAGGATCAAGGAAGAGTAGTTTCAGATCGATGACCTGGTTTTGAAGTGGGACGCTCCTAACGAACACAAGCATGGGAAGTTCGACCCTATGT
This sequence comes from Pseudotsuga menziesii, assembly GCA_001517045.1. Lineage (NCBI taxonomy): Eukaryota > Viridiplantae > Streptophyta > Pinopsida > Pinales > Pinaceae > Pseudotsuga > Pseudotsuga menziesii. The sequence goes on along the minus strand of LPNX010432901.1, from coordinate 298,960 downwards.
GGGTCGGACCTTATGTTGTTGCTGGGTACAGAGGACAAAATGCATTTTTGCTGGAATACACAAACGGGGTTCTTCTGGAGAGTAACCCTGTAAATGGAAGATATCTGAAGCATTACATGTCCTGAGGGGGAAGGTAAAATTTGTATCATAGAATTGTATATATTTGTTTCTCTTTACAAATAAATAGCAATGGTAAGCCGAGTGTATTTGAAGCTCGCAGTGAAAGCCCTAAGATCCAAGAGGCTTACCATTAATTTTCTAAAAATATCTAAAAGTGATATATTTACAAAAGACAAAAGAAGGTTTTTTGGGAGTAAGCATGAAAAATCAAAGACAGGCACCTGGTCTACGAGTTCTTTGATACCTCGCAGGGAGGATATCATCCCCAGATGGAGCCAGCTGTTAACACCTGTATTTAACAACAGGAGAAATAAGACCATAGTGGGGATAAGGTGATGTTGTTTAAATACTTTGGTCAAAGGATATATTGCGAGGGTGGAATGATAGTCAAAGTTTCGATCAATTTGCCAAAGAGCCCAGGCCGCGATGAAGGAAGGAAGAAAATCAATGGTTGGTGTCCCCCCCCGCCCTTCACAACATGTGAGGAAGATAAGACAGGTTTCGGTTTTTAACCAGCGGCACAGATCAAGGGTTATAAAGTGGTCTTGGGTAGATCCATGGTGCACATCAAATCCACCTTGAGAAGGCACGAGTTGGTTAAGAAAATGGAGTCTAGCGGAATCATGTATCCTTCTCTCAATCCGATGGCGGGGAGGCGAGGTCGGATCATATCGAGGGATGAGAGTGATTCCGGAAGCGAAACATGCACGACGGATAAGCCCAAAAGGCCCAGCGGAATTTGTTATCCGATGACACATCTAATGGACGGAAATCAAAGCGGGATAGATCAATGGTTGTTATACGTTTCGGGGAGTGAAATTGCATGGGAAATAAGTCCCAGACTCCCAGAGGAATTGGGTAGACGTCGACAGATCTGACGGCTGATGAATGCCGGGCGATCACATCAATGGCTGAACAAGATTCCGGGGCCCAAACTTGCACGTTGGATAAAGGGAAGGTGCCCAGCGGAATTTGATAAGCGGCAAGTGATCTAACGGCTCACCAATAAAGGAATATTAGATTGAGGGCTGTGGATGAGTCTAGAGATTAAAGCTGCATGAGGGTTAAAGCCAGAAAGCCCAGCGAAATGTGGGACATGGCGTTCGATCCAACGGTGAGAATAGAAGGTACGACACAGCAATGGTTGTGAGCGTTTTCGGGGCTCGAAGTTGCACGTTGGTTAATACCAAGGTGCCAGGCGGAGCGGGATATGCGGCACACGATCCAAAGGCCAGAAATTAAAGAGAAATCAGATCTATGGTCATGGATGAAACCGGAAAATAGAAGTGCATGGCAGTTAGAGATAAGTGGTGGCTGCGGTAATAAATGCTGTCCGCGTGGCAAATTAGGTGGTCCTATAAAGGAAGGGTTGACCTCTCCTATGATTATTTTATTTGCTCGGGACCCGGCGAAAAGGACCTGGCAATTCGGGAGCTTCCAGCTGTCAGTACCAGGCACGTTCCGAACACACGCCTCCATAGTAAGCCAGGTAGGACTTTAATCGTGTAACTCCTTCGCCCAATTATCATTATAAATTAAGAAATGGACCAACAGAGAGAGGTTTGTGTGTCTGGTCGGGTCCCGGATGACAAAGAGGAATTTCTGGTAGACAGACACAGGGGCGTCTGTGACCCCTTCCTATCCACAGGGAGTGTGTTCGGCAGCAAAGAGAAACTGTGGTCTTATTATTCGCAGGGGAATGACGTTCTGAATGTATACAAGTATTTTTTGTACCATTTCGCCCTGGAGAAAACCCTCCACTTCCCTAAATTTGCCGAATGGTGCGCAGTGAATTATTCTCCCTCTCATAGGATCATTGTGAGTCGGTCCACGTCGAAAATACTGTGTAAAATTGATGCTTCGGTCGTCAGGGAAAACCTTAGTCTGCCCGAAAGCTACCCTGTAAATCGTGAGTCTGTAAATGAATCTGTCCTTGCCAAGTTTTTCAAAAATTGTGAAAGTCAAAGTCACTCTCAATTCCTGTCAAGTATCCTAAAGGAAGGTCAGTCCCTTGAAGGCTTTTCCTCGCCTTACCCCTTGCACATTTTTAGAACTGAGGTGCAACTGGTAATGTCTTTGGTCTGTCAAGTGTTAGGTCTAGATGACGATTGTCATATAGGTGATGTTATCCTTGGTTTCTTGTTAAAAATAAATTCTTTAAGTCCCGAGTCTCAGTCAGTCCCCATGCTTAATTTAGATGATTACATTGCCGAAGTGATCCACCTCCAGTTGACTGAATTTCCCAAGGTCCAGTTTTTTAGATTTCAAACACACTTGCTTAACATGTTATTATGTTCTAATGTTACTGAATTAAATTTCTTAAGTTCTCTATCTTCTTTTGATTTGCCCAAGCAAATCAACATGGTCGAATTTTCCAATTCGATCATGTCCGAAATATAGAGGATGTTATTTAATGAAGACCTGCCCCGTGTCCTGGAAGAAATGAGATGTATAATGCAGTCGTCGCCCGAAGAGCGGGTGGGGGACTGGTTCCTGTACAGAGGTTACACAGTGTTGAGAGTATATGGTTTTACTGGTCAGCCTTATAGGCTACCATCCTTCTTGACCCCGAGAATTTTTTCACTGGAGTTCATGAGGCAGAGATTGTCGTCAGAGGAGGAGCACTTTGGTGCTTTCAAAAAATCTTTGAATATTAAATTTCCATTTGAAGTAGGCCCTTTCATTTTTAAAGGTAAAGGTGCCCTGGCATTTATAGAAAGGTTGATGGAGAATATGGATTTCATAAAAGATGTAAATATGAAATAGGACCCCCACTAGGTGATCTCATTGAGAAAACAGGAAAACAGGAATAAACCATTTGAACATCAGGCTATTGAGGGGCTGGCTGAAATGGCCAATTTGCTGCAGTATACTAACAGGTCAGACTCTGATGAAGAGACACATGCTACACCTGTCACAGCGACCCAAATAACAAAAGGTGCTGGTATGGTAGTCAAGAGGAGTTTATCTGGAGCTGAGAATATGGATGTGGATGAAGAAGGGCCCCGTAAAAAGGCCAAGCTGCTTGAAAGTGGTGAAACTATAGATGAGGAGGTTTCTGATGATCCCAAAAGAGATGCCCTAGTTCCCCTGAAAGCGGTGCAGATAATCCAATTCTCTTTTAAGAATCCGGAAGGTGATGTAGATAGTACGGAATTGTGCCACGTGTTTAAGTCGAAGGAAGACCTAAAATCCAGTTACATGGAGAAGAGGAAGCAGTCTATGGAGGAAATGAGAAATTTTCTCCCGAAGGTTAGAAGTCTGTACAGTTCGAAGACCTCTTTGGTCTCTGCTAGAGATGCTGAGAGGAATACTTTTAGAGTGGCTATGGTAAGTGACAAGAGAATGTCTGAAATAGAAATCCGGTTAGACAAAATCAGCACTCCGGACAAAATTCAACTCCACAAACAGACAAGCGATATCATCTACTCAGACTTGCTTCAAGCCATGATGAAGATCAATAAATTGCAAGTGTTGATAGATAAATTGGAAATCCAGTTGAAACATGAGAAAGTAGAGAATAAAGCAAATGCTGTTCAGATTAAGAAGCTGCAGACAGACATTGCTAGTTCAGAGAGTACACAGGCAGTCAAGAGGTTGTTAGAGGAAAAGGATAATGCCCTCCAAGTCCTGAAGAAGA
>LPNX010432901.1:165709-289660 GCA_001517045.1 Pseudotsuga menziesii | reverse complement strand
TGTCATCACCTAAATTATCTGCTTCTCCTCCATGTCTTTTCGAACTTCTCGTTCCCGTCTTTCCAACTTCATCCGGATGGACACTTTCAAGTGTCTTTGTTGCCCATTTAGGAATCTTCTGTGATGGTCCTAGTTGATCAGCTGGTGGTGCTTCATCATTGATTGAGAGTCTTTCAATTCTCTCAATCACATCATCCAGTTGAATCTCTTGATCAGGTGAAGTAGCAGGAACTTCTTCATGCGGGGGAGTTGGTGCTTCATATGGAAATTCCAAAGGTTGATCCAAAATAGGAATCCCCCCTTCAAGGTTTGGAATTTCATATTCATTTTCAGAATATGTCTTTGGATGAGGATAATTTTCCAAATGATCAAGCTATCTCTCAATGGACTGGTCATTTTTATTAGTTTCAAGAAAAATGACATCTCTGGAAATAACAAACTTCTTGTTTACCTCATCATACAGACGGTATGCCTTGGATTATTCTTCATACCCCAGGAAAATGCATTTTCTGCTTCGAGCACGAAGCTTGTTTCTTTGCTCCTTTGGAATCAAGGAATAAAAGGTGGAACCAAAAACTATGAGATGCCTGATTGAAGGGAGATGGCCAAACCACATTTCATGTGGAGTCTTGTTATCAAGTGCATTTGAGGGACTTTTGTTTCTCAAATATGCTACACATTTTACTACATCACCCCAAAACATTAGTTTTACATTATTGAAAAACATCATTGAGCGAACCATATTCATTATGGTTCTATTCATTCTTTCTACTACACCGTTTTGTTGAGGATTGTAGGGAATGGTAGTCTGATGTGCAATTCCATTTGGCGAAGATAATCTTCAAAATCATTTGAAGTGTATTCTTTCCCATTATCAGTACGAAGTGTACCAATTTTTTATTGTGCTTGTTTTTCTATCAATGCATGAAAGTCTTTGAACGTTTGTAATGCTTCTGATTTTGTCTTTAAACAGTAAATCCAGCACATTCTTGAGTAGTCATCAACAAATGTCATAAAATATTTATTCCCATTTGCTGAAGGAGTTGGCATTGGGCCACATAAATCAGAATGTACTAATTCTAATTTCCTACTTGCTCTGAAATTAGATTCATGGAATGGTAGCTTACTATGTTTCCCTAATATACACGCATCACATTTTTTCTTCTCTTTGGGAATGGTGGGAAAACCAAATACACCATTCTTTCTCAACAAACGAAGACTGTTATAATTTAGATGACCAAATCTTGCATGCCACAATGAACTAGATGACAAATTACCTTCTCCATGCTGAGAGAGGTAGGCATAGTTCTGAATTCTTGTAGATGATCCCTTTAGCTTCAGCAGCTTCCCATCTTCATATCCAGTCATAATGACTTGGTTGTCAGAGGACTTTCTTATTTCAACGATTCCATCAAACATGTGGATGGAATGGCCTTGCTGTCGAATCTCCACCAAGGACAGTAAGCTTCTCTACAACTCTGGAAGATAGAGAACATTCTTCAACAAGAAATCAGGGAATCCAGGCATCTTCAGTCGAATGGTGCCCATTCCCTTTGGTTTAATACTTGACTTATTTGCAAAGTAAACTATGCCATCTATTGTTTCATTAAGTTCTTCAAAGCAATCGTTTCTAAATGTCATGTGTGATGTTGCACTAGTATCAAGAAGCCAACAATCTTTATAAGATGAAAGTGAAGTCATTTCATTAATTCCAATATTACAATGAGCATAATCAAAAGATTTACTAGCATCTTGATTTTTATTATCATCTTTCTTCTGGTTGTGCTTGTCTTTGATGGAGTCCCACGAAGCCCAACACTGATCTGATGTGTGCCCAGTCTTTCCACAATGCAGTGCAAATCTGATCTTTTGTTGGAGTTGTTTTTGCCCCCTCTGCCTCTGAAGTTTCTTCTTCCTCATCCTCTCTTGTTGCAATCTCCCTTGGAAGGGTCTTTGGACCGATTCTTTGTTTTCTGAACAAAGTCAAGGGATTCTTCGACAGGCTCGCTTGATTTCTTGATCTTTCTAGACCATTTTGGATATGTTTCCTTTCCAGTGAGGACATCACCAACAATAGATGCAGAATAGTGCATCTTCAATCTGGAACTGTAACTTACAGAATGCTTAGAAAAAGATATGGGATGCAGGTTTAGATTCCTGCTCCTTTATAGATTACAATATGATTATGCAGCCTATACAAATAATTTTGCATCTTATCAAATAATTTTTCAGCTTATCAATAGCTCTATATCATTAATTCTAGAGTGCTATTACATGAAAATTACATTTCAAATACAATAATACATCAACAAAATATCTTGCAGCAGACTTGTTTGTAGTAGCACAATGTGAACTCTTCAATGGCAGGTTGTATCTTTGATGAATTCGCAACACTCTACAGAGAAGAGATAGACCCCAACTTTGACGGGACAAGGTAGCTCGCAGCAACTTGAAGAACTTGCAGGCAGCTTCACTCAAAAAATTAGGGTTTCCACCCTAGAGAGGATGCACCAGTCTTCAGCAAGAAAATAAAGGTTCACTCAGAAATTAGGGTTCCCACAGACGGTGCCATAATCTCAAATCGCAGCTTCAAATGGAGGATATCATCTCTCACACAAATCGCAGCTTCAAATGGAGGATATCATCTCTCAGCTTCAAATGGAGGAGTCAACTTCAGACAGGACTCACAATCTCAAATCGTAGCTTCTCCAATGCAGCCTTCACGCAGGCAGCAATCTCCACGCAGGAAGCAATCGAAGATGGGAAGCCAGAAGACTTCCTAGACTCATTACGAATTGCTATCAAATGCATTTGCTATCCCGAAAGATATTTTGCAAACGTTTTGAGGTTGGAAATAGATAAACTTGGTCAGTCACAATGCAATATTCAGAACAATCTTCACATGAAAACTCAGCTCATATAACTAGCTCAGGCTCATACAACAGATTCACTCTCCATGCAGGCTCATACTCCATGTAGAATACCACGCAGAATATCTCCACTCAGGCTCAGAATATCTCCACGTAGAATATCTCTGCTCAGGCTCAGAATATCTCCACGCAGAATATGTACAGCATTAGTGCTTTATCTCTATGTATTAACGGGTCATCTGTTTTCACCCATTTTCATTTATACAGGAGAGAGAGACCAGACTCGAGTCCCATCACAGTAGGGCTGGCCGAAATTCATTGTTGTCCTCCTCCTCTTAGCAGAGGCAGTCGCCAGTCACAATGTCGATGTCAAATAGTTCGAAGATGCTGCAATATATAAATTACAGAATGCGGGCAACGATCCAGGACGGGCATCACCTGATTGGAAAATTCATGGCATTCGATCGCCACATGAATTTGGTGTTGGGGGACTGTGAAGAGTTCAGAAGACTTCCTCACAAGAAGGGAGTGGCAGCAGACAAGAAAGAAGAACATGAGGAGAGGGAGAGGCAATGCGAGAAATACATAGAAAAATTAGGGTTAGGTATCACACAGAATTATTGGCTCCCATGCTATAAGAAAAACGCATGCAATGAAGGCACTGGCAGGAGGGAAGAGAAGAGGGCAGACTGGCGATGGGAAGGCAATCTGGAAATGGACTGGCAAGTAGAATGCTAGGACTGAAATGCAGCAGGTAGGAGTTATGGCAGGAACCCACTCTGATACCATTGATAGGTATAACTCCCGATTCGATATTATTCCATTGCTAATGCACTCTTTTATACATTACATGTGAGAGTTGTGTTTCACCTTCCGCCCAGCCTTTTCGGCTTCCTAACTATTCAGATTTATTTATTTATTTACAATATATATATATATATATATAATCCCTATGGATTATATTCTAACAATGATGATGATGATGATGATGAGGATGATGACTATGATAATGATGATGAGGATGAATATGATGGCGATGCTTATGATGATGATTACGATGATGATGACTATGATGATGATTATGAAGGTGATGATGGCCAGTGTTGTAGGCCTCCCTTACCCTCCACCAACCATAGGTAAGGAGCCTAAGACCCATGGGCCTAAGAATAAATTAGTGGTGAAGACTATATTGTAAAAATACTCGTACATGTGTGAATACCAAGAGATTGTTGAAGAACGTTAGTCATTAAATGAGATAAACGTTAGTGAGTAATTGCTGTAAATTTTAGGCATAAGTGCACATGTGCCTATTTGTACATACGCACGCACTTTCTTATACACACATGCGCATGAATAAAGACACACGCACGCACCTGTTAGTAGTTAAAAAAATAGAGATCTGGATTCCCAAGGTTGCTACCAATTTTCATGGGTTTTCTACAACTGTTCACGCATTTTTTGCTCCTGATCTTTGCAATTTGGCTCACACTTAATCATTAATTGGACACTCTTTGATCTATTGGATAGAATATCACTCTTATAATATAACAAACATATTCAGTGGTCTTGGAAGTTAGTGGATACATTTAAAATACAAGTCTTCATTGCAAGAATAGATCATTTTGAATAGGTGTGGTGAATTGTAAATAATTGTTATCATTCACAAGTTTTCATATCATATCATTGATTTATGTTTTATCATATTCCTACAATAATATCTCTCTCATAGACAACAATTAATTTCACAAGAATAATTCCCAACTTCACATCTAAATAAGTCTCATATTCTCCTTACAAGATGAAGTATACGATGTTAACTAATTTACATTTGCACATGAATATGTTTTTATTTCACACAATGATGTCGTAGATGAAGTTATCTCTTGAGACTCTTCAATTTAAAAAAAACCTTTGAAGAAATCATGGGAGAGGGTCCATATTGAATAGTTCACCAAGTTTTCCATATTCTCTATACAAGATAAAGTATGCATTGTAGACCAATAATCAATTGCACATGAATATATTTTGGTTTCCCAAGAGGATGACATAGATGAGGTTCTCTATTGAGACTCTTCAATTTGTATAAAAAACTTGGAAGAAATCATGGGAGAGGGTCCATATTGAATAGTTCACCAACTTGTCCATGCTCTCCTCTTCATGCTATATTTGTCATAACATGCCTTTGATATTGATAGGGATGCCTCTACCTCAATGATTTCTCCCTTTTTTCGGGGGATTCGTAACCTCCTCATTGTGTAGTTAGTAAATTTGTTATTTTTAGTTAACTTGTAACTTAATGAGTATAATTTATTCAATTTATTCCCAAGACATCCAAACACCAACTTATGTCTTCCCTCACAACTAATGTGGCATATTTCGTGTAATGTCATCTCTTCCGAAGGTGTTGGAAATGAAGAATATTTCACTCATCTTCTAGTGACTTCCAATCATTTTTGAACACAAAGGAAGTCATAATCCTATAGCTATAATACCTGCAAACTTGACTCTCTTTACTGGACTCAAATAGAGTATAGAAATGAAACTTTAGTTTGAACATAAAGAGAAACCTTTAATCAGCGTTTATGTATCAATGCCAATAATTACCATACTAAAATATCTCTAATTTAGTTAATTATGTTGGAATGCGTCATGTTTCTTTTATAATGGAACTAATACCTTATTTGTTGCTTCTTATGCAGGGGTAGACCTCATAGGTTTGATAAAGAAACTTTTGGAGATGGGAAACTCATGCAACATAGTAAGAAAAACTAGAAGGAATATGCCCATTGTAAAGGAACATGAGGTAAGAAAAAAGGACAGGTTGGAAATGGAGAGAGTGAGACATGGTCCATACATTTTCACTGATACCGCGACTGATCCTAATAGAGTTGATGACATAAAAACCTATACTTCAGAACCACGGGTGAAGTGGTTGCGTCCAACGGACTCAACTCAAATTCCAACATCAACATAGCATCCAACCAACAATCCATAAATGAGCCATGTTGAAGCTCTTGAATACATAGGTATATTGAGAGACACCGAGTATCAAGCGTTGGACCTAGGAGAAATGATTAATTTTCAATACGGACCCAACTCAAATTCCAACATCAACATAGTATCCAACCAACAATCCATAAATGAGCCATGTTGAAGCTCTTGAAGACATAGGTATATTGAGAGACGTCAAGTATCAAGTGTTGGACATAGGAGAAATGATTAATTTTCAATCTCTCCAAGAATACCACAACCATGTCGAGAACACTCACAATATGGACCAACACGTCAATGAAGCACCACAACAAAGAAGCCCTGTGATTCATAGCTCATGTCCACCTTCCCTACCTTGACTGTCTAATGCAAGAAAAAAGACTCCTAGACGTATCAATGTGGATGAAAGTTGTTTGTCAGGCCTTGAAGGTAAGTTTCCCAAACACACTATCGATTGGCAATGTAGCAGATTAATGAACGCATATTTTGAATCCAAAGGCGATGTAGGTAAATGTCAATTATTGCTATGTTTGTTAAATTCAAATTGTTTAGTTGTTGTGAGGAGAATTCTGGGCATAAATATGGTTAGAAGTTCAGCGGATAACATTCATATTATTAGAAATCTCCACTATGCTTTTAATGCGATTGGGAAGAAATATCGTACTAAAGATCTTTGTGCGACTTGTCATGTGTTATTAGAATAAGTTGTAAGCAAGTCCACACAACAACGTCGCCTCCTTTCACACACTTCTCACATACTTAAATTAAATAGAAAAACTGTTAAGAAGTACTATGTTATAAGAGAAAATATTTAGACTCCAAGTGGAAAATCTTGTTGGGTTTTTGTCGGCAGGTTGCCTTGTCAACATATGAAGCTAATTGATTTTGTTAAGGACTTAGTACAAAATTTTTGGCATGATCATACTAGACCTTCATCTAACCAAAGAGATGTGCTAAAGCTGAGAAAAGGTTCCACTAAACATGAACCCCACGTCAAGCACTTCCTTGACACAACACAAACTGAACTCTATGAGAGATTCAAGAATGAGCACACACAATTGAACATGGGACAAAGGTACTTTGAGAAATGTAAACCATGGTACATTCGTATAAGAATTGATCGAAACACATGATGTTGTAGATACCATGTAGAATATGAATATTTTTATGACACATATAAACATATATTTTGTGATTTGCATACAAACCTTGAGGGGGCTTGCAATGAATCTGTAATACCACTGAATGCATCGAAATATTTTATCATCAACATCATGTGTCAAGGAATGAAGGAAAAAATACTATGGAAAATCATCTCTATATGGGTATTGTTCCTGGTGCAGTAGGTCTGAACCGTTGCATTCATGGAAGCGATGAGTATCAATTTGGAAATATGAGCGTGGAGATGAAAAGATTCAAGTACATAACCTATGAATTAGATAGTGCGAAGGAAAGAAAAAATATTGCATTGGTGAATTCACATGTGGAAATGAATATTGCATGTTTTTCCTTTTATATGTTCAGTTTCCACATATACATTCTTTAAATGTCACATTCTAATACAACCCTTGTTTTCATGGAAACTGGTATGGATATGCAATTTTTTGACGGATTTCTACAAGAAAACCGAGCAGTATGTTCAACATGTGCACGTAGCACAATGACATGATGAGCAGTACAAGAAAATGCAGGGACAACTTTCCCATTGGGACCATATTGTCAATTTTGGATTTTGCAGAAAACTACACCCTTCAGCCACAAAATGAAATTCAGAGTCAATACTACCATTCCGACCAAGTCATCATCATGGTACATATTATGTATAGACATGGCCCTGAGAGCAGCATTAACAACAAGATAATACAGAAGGAGACAAACTTTTACATAAGTTATGACAGATGCCATGATCTGCATTATGTGCAACATTGTTTTCGAATTTTCTATGATAAGATAAAGGAGGGAGATATACAGATGGATTAGCATTGGATATGGTTAGATGGGTGTGCAGGCCAGTTCAAAAATTCCTGAGTCTTCCAATGGATGAGTATGTTACATAAGACTTACAATGTGCCATATATATGGAACTACTTTGAGACTGGGCACAACAAAGGTGAGCATGACGGGGCCAGTGCATGCATCAAGACCACACTATGAAGGGAGGATATGAGTTTTAACAAAAACCCCCATATCAAAGATGCATAATCCATAGTTCAATGGTTCTCTACAATAATGTCAAATTGAACTAAAATGCAACATACATCAACAAGGGTAGGAAGGCATGTCAGGAATTTTTGGCATGTTGTTGACATATATCGATCCTGTTCCTATAGTTGCAGAATAGTACAAGGAACACGTGGATTTCATTTGGTTTGAAGCTCAAACAACCCCCTATTTGAAATATGAATGCACAAAATTTCTTGCTTTTGCAGCCCTTGTAGCAGTGGTGAATGGGATGAATGCAAATGCATAGATTGGGATGATGATTGGGATCGTGTGTCACTCGCAGTAGACCCATGTGTAGTTGGTGAAACAACCCACTTAGAGGAGGTTCAGACAATGATTTAGACATACTATGACCATATCTCAGATCTTGTACAACCAGGACACATATATGCAGTTATTTCCTTGAAAGACAATGAATCGGGCACTGATTATTGGTTGGCACGATGCATTCGAGGTAAGAAAATCCTGAATGGATCATTGATTGATGATGGAGGAAATTAATTTCCTATTATCTCAATGGTGGTTGAGGGTGAATATCTTACACTAGATGGGAAATCAAGAAGAACTAGTGGGCATGTATTAGTGGATTATAGACCAGGTTCTGTGCTATATCACTTCACAAACTTGATTGTTGGTACAAACATCCATCTACAGAAAATTTCAAACAAGAAATAAACCAAGGTACATTACTTATTTCCTCATTCAGAGCATGAGAGATTGATGGAGGAAATTAGTAACAGAGAGTATCCAAATAGATATATTGAATGAGATTGGGTAATTGTGCTTACATTCCACTTGGTCAAAACCCTAGTTTGCATAATCTGGCCTGGAGGCATGCCTGGGATGTTTGGAGTCAAGGGGGAGGCCACCCTAGCCATAATTCCATGCCTTGATCCCTTTGGAATTGATGGTTCATCCATCAAATAATCGGTCAACATTCTATGGTGAGTTGCAGTAGGCCTGCAAAAGCCATTCAAGGATTCCTGGGCCAATTCAAGGCTGGGGTCCAAAAACCAAACCGAGCGATGATTTCCAAATTCGTAGGTACCTACAGGTGTGTTTGGGCATGAAATCCACTCGCCCTGCACAGGGTTTTGCAGGGCCTATGCACTGTTTCTAGGGTTGCATGGACCCCATTGGAGCAAAACCCTAGTTTGCAAAATATGTCCTAGAGGCATGTTCAGGCCATGCAGATTCAGGTGGGAGGTCACCCTAGCCATAATCCCATTCCACGATCCTAATGGAATTGATGGTTTGTCCATCAGATCCCTGTTCAATGTTCTATGGCGAGTTACAGTAGGCCTTCAACTCTCGCATTGGTGGGTCAACTCTGCAATACCCTCCACCATGCCAGTATTGGTAATGTTCCCATATCGGCATTGGAAATACACACTTGTTGGAGAAAACAACATGAAATATTGCTGCTTCGTTTGTTTTTTCGCTCCCAGATTGAGAGTCACCAAGTGTCCCTGAATGACATTTTCATCCGACTTTCAACTCGACATAACTCAACAATCGGAGGTCGGATCAATGAACCCTCAACTCCATTGGCCTCTTGGTATGCCATTATGTCTATTGGGCCCCCTACACTATGTTTTCATGGTCCAGTGAGTTCATTGTGCATCAGTTTTGTAAACTAGGATTTTGCTCAGTTTCCTTCAATGCAACTCTCACATTGGTGGGTCAACTCTGCAAAACCCTCCATCATGCTAGTCTTGGTAGTGTTCCCATATCGGCATTGGCCATACACACTTATCAGATCCAACAACATACAATCTTGCTACTCTGTTTGGTTTTTCACTCCCGAACTGAGAGTCATCAAGTGTCCCTGAATGACATTTTGATTTGATTTTCAACTCGACATAATTCGACAACCGAAGGTCAGATCGATGAGCCATCAAATCTGTTGGTCTCCTGGAATTCCATTACCTCTAATGGGCCCTCTCCACTGCATTTTCATGGCCTAGTGAGTTCATTGCGCATCGGTTTTGTAAACTAGGTTTTTGCTCAGTTTCCTTCAATGCAACTCTCGCATTAGTGGGTCAACTCTGCAAAACCCTCCACCATTCTTGTCTTGGTAGTACTCCCATATCGGCATTGGCCATACACACTTTTCAAATCCAATGTCATGCAATCTTTCTCCTCCGTTTGGTTTTTCAATCCTAGAGCGAGAGTCACTAAGTGTCCTTGAACAACATTTTCATGCGACTTTCAACTCGACATAACTCAACAACCGGAAGTAGGATCGATGAGCCGTCGACTACATTGGTCTCCTGGCATGCCATTAGCTTTGGTGGGATGTCTCCACCATGTTTTCATGGTCCAATGAGTTCATTGTGCATCAGTTTTGTAAACAAGGGTTTTGCTCAGTTTCCTTCAATGCAACTCTCAAATTGGTGGGAAACTCTGCAAAACCCTCCACTGTGCCAGTCTTGGTAGTATTCCCATATTGGCATTGGCCATACACACTTATTAGAGCCAACGACATGCAATATTTATCCTCCGTTTTTTTTTTCACTCCCGGACCGAGAGTCACCAAGTGTCCTTGAACGAAATTTTCATGTGGCTTTCAACTCAAGATAACTTAGCAGCCAGAGGTCAGATCAATGAGCCGTTAACTTCGTTGGTATGCTGGCATACCATTACCTATGGTGGTCCCTCTCCATTGTTCGTCCCCATTTTGTCACTATTTTTTGGGTTCAATATTTCACATATTAACATATGTCTTGCTACTTTTTAGTGTCTTTTACACCATGCAACTACCTCTACAAGCTTCAGGTATGACTAGATTAGGATTTATGTCAATTCTATTTATTATCATCATTTTATGGTTTCATTGGTTAAAATTGGCATAATATGGAGTGCATTTGCTATATTAATTCATGTGTATTATTATTTGCAGGTTATATGGTATTTTTGGTGACCTAACAAACAGACATGCGCTTAGTTGAGCATATGGAGAGCGTGCCCAGCTTACTGTTCAGATCATCCAATGAACTACGCATTTTTTGGTAGCATGTTTCTATGTATTAAGAGCATGAAAATGTCCAGAAACTGTCATCACCACGTGCTGGTATCTTAGTGTTCATCTTCTTCTAGAAGAAGTGCTCATTGCATGACACCTTGAAACAGGATTTGATTCAGACTGAGGTTATGATACACATTGCGTGCCTGAAGGAACCCGATATATGAGAAAAGAGGGACTGCTAGTTGTTGGTTGTTATGCACTTATTTGACATTATTACTGCCTTATCATGAAGAGCAGTCTACCACTAAAGGGTCTACTTACTTTCCCCCGCTAAACAATGTATATATAGACACTGTCATGTGATTTAGGAGAGATTCTGAGAGTTTTAGAGTCTAGAGTCTGAGTTTCTTCCTTTTTATTAGTTGAATCTGAAAAAATATGTAACGCCACCTTTTATTCTAATGAAAGTCTTCTTGTGATGTATATGATTGTGTTCAATTAGAAGAAGCATAACTCTATTCGCTAGGAGTCCCCCCGACAAGCAGAGTCTTTAAATCTTTGTGTAGGTTTTGTTATTTCTTTCCTCTACAATTAGTATAACTCTGTTTATGAGTTGTTTATTTTTGTTTCTATATGTTTCCTATATTATAGATTTCAATTTAAAATTATGTTGAGCATGTAGGTTCTTTTTATTAAATAGCAACCGGTTGCGTTTAATATAGGTTTCAAGTTTTTTTGCAAAGTCTTTCAATTTCTAGATTAAATTTCTTTGATTAATTATAATCTAGTTCTACTTATTCTAGTTTTTATCATGAATTAGCTTAAGAATATGTTAGTTTGTTTTGAATTATGAAATCATTTTAGGTCGTATTATTATGGATTTTAGTCATTAAAGTAGGTTTACTTCTTGTTTTAAATTACAATAGTACATGCATGGGGTAGCTGCTCTTCAATAAAGCATTTAAATTTACTGTTTCCTTAAAGTTTTAATATTTTCTTTAAACATACTGTCATATAGACATTCTGTTCGACCTTTTATACAGAGCTTCATTTCCACCTGTTATACAGTCGCTCATTGAGTCCCGTGTGTTTTAATTCGTTTTAAAGTTTATCTTTCTAGTTTTCTGATTCTATCTGAATAGTAATGGTTAGACAATGTTTATATTTTATTTTAAAGACCTTTAGATAATATTGTTTAAAACTTCTTGTTAAAACTCATTTCTCCTTCCTCTTTCTTTTACCTTATGCATAGTAATGATATTATGTAAATTAAGTCATAGTATTGATCTATAATTGAGCCTTTAATTCAAGTTGTTCCTTTTGTTTTAAATTACATGCATTAATAGATTAGGTTTTTATAATTTGTTCTTTTAAATTATACAATTGTGAAAAGGATCTTTAAGATATAACTCAAATCATCTTTGTAAGTTTTCTGTTTGTCCATAAACTATGTCTACCCTTATATAATATTTTGTAAGTAGGATTCACTTGTGTATAAACAATCATGTTTACTATTTCCTGTAACTGGCATTTCTCAGTTTACACATTTTTGTAGAGATCAAACTAGACTTAATTCCCTTTATCTTTTATACTTCTTTTGAGATCCATTTTGATAACTCTCCTACCTCGGTTCCTATTACAGTAAATTCCTACCCTCAAAATAATCAAGGAGAGTGGAATTAAGATGACTTAGTTAGTGCATGTAGAGTTTCTATTTGGTCATTGTAAATCCTTTTTAATATAGTCATTTTCTCAAGTAAAAATCAATCTCTCTAGATAGAATAGTTTATTATCATAACACTGTTTATATCCAGACATTTATAAATAGTTTGATGTCACTTTTGTTTTCATGAACTTAATTAGGCCCTTAGAAGTTCAACTTAAGATCTTTAGCTTATTACCACGACACTCTCTACCTTTGCATATATTTTGTAACAACTCTAAGCCTACTAACCCCGGTTGATAATTAAATATTAGGTACCGTTGCCGGGGAGTTGTTTTGTAAGGTAGAATAGGCTGGTAGCGAGGGAGCAACAAGAATAGAGGTAATAACCTGTGCATCTGTTATAACATGCGCCCCCAAATCTAGTAATAATAGTAGTATAGGATAGCAAAATTTTGTTGAGTTTTGATAAAAAAAATTTATAGGAAACATAAAAACCCCAACTCACTGAATAGGCACTGAAAAAAAAAAACTTATAGGAATTAGTTTTGCTAGACCCATAAAGAAATTCTTACAAAGGGGGGAATTATAGAAAGAAAATAGATCCTGGCAAAAGGACCTAATGGCACTATTTTTTATCAAATTTAAAAAGAAGTAACTAGGGAACCTCTTAACCTTCCTCTAAGTAACAAAGTCCGATAATATAACTCTTGAATTAATGAAGCTAAACTTACCTAAATGGGGGTTCTCTTTGGTAATAATAACCCCTTAAATATCATCCCTACTCCTATAAGAACCAATAATAGAATGAGTGACCATAGGAAGTTATCTTCTGCAAAAGAACGACGAGATGCTCCATTCTCACCTCGAAAGAAACCTTCTAGGTACACTCACTCCAGAAATCAAACCTACATAAAAAACCAAGATGAAGAACGAGCAGCAAGAAGCAATGTATGGCCAGAATGTAAAACTAAACACCCCTGATAAGAATGTCCATTAATAAAAATCCCCCCATGCTATATTTGCATGGGTCATCATGTTTTTCCCCAAAAGATCAAGATGGATCTATCAAGATAGAGGTAATTATTGGACTACTCCCTCCAAAAATCTCTTCCTCCTAATCTTAAAAAATATTGTGGGTTATCATTACTTGTATATATGTAAATATGTGTATATCTCTTTGAATAAATAAAGAGTCATTTCTAATCACTTCCTTCCAAAGGACTCTTTCTATATTTTCAAGAATAAAATGAATCATCTTGTTAAGTCATGAATTTGTTTTCTTCAGTCTTATATTTTGCTTTTGATTTTTGTTTTAAGCTTGCTCATTTGCTTACTTCAAGGAAATTTTATTTAGAGTGCATTTTTTGGGTTTATGCCATTAGGTTTCCATCATTTTTTTTTCTTGTGTTCTGAAGGGTTCTATAGGATATATGTTGATTAAAGGTTTCACAAATAAACACTAAGATCAAGGTTTACCATATAAACCTTATTTAAAGTTGAATTAATGGTCAAAAAGCACTGAATTTGATTTTTTAACATTCTTGTAGCGTAACGGTTAAAATTTTACACTCGCGCGCTACAAGAATATCGCGGGTGCAAAATTTGTCAGTTTTTACGCCAAATTCTCCAATGATTTCGCTCCTGGATGACTAATCACATGTGTAGACATGTTTGATACGTGTTTCATCAAAGATAATCATGAAAATAGGTGTTGGCTATGACGTAAAGGAGATCGTGGCAGTCAGAAGTTAGGGCTTGGAAAATTATGATAGACAGTGGAACGAGGTGATATTGACGGGAAAGAAGTTCTCCACATAGGCATTACGAAGCTGGTGGAGAAGTGGAATGAAGACAAATTGCTAAGAATCCGGAATTTGCAGTTAAAGAAGGAATTTAGGGCTTTCTCAGTGCGACAGTTGGAAGCAAGCTGAAGACTTGAAGACACCTGGATGGTTAAATTTGACATTCAAATAGTCCAAGGATCAATTTTAAACACCTGCAGCAAGTCGGGAGTGAGGTATTCCACGTAAACTTGGTCATGGCCTGCTAAATTGGGGTTTTTTCTATTAAGGCTTATACTGTTAAATTGATTAAAGAAAACATAAACTCATGTATTGAACAAACTCCCAATGGTGAGAGAGTAGTATAAAAGGTCTAAATGAACATCTTGGATGTTATTAAAGTTCAACAGCAATTCAGTTGAAGATTATTAGTGCTCTGTTTGACCTAAATTACCCAATATTGGTACAAAACATTCCCTGCATTGATAATAGAACTGACTGTTAAAACATCAAATAAAAACAACCAGGGAGAATCCAAAGGAGAACTGACTGTCAAAACTCTGAAAGCTTGAGGAAAAAAGGCCGTTAGGTCATTAACAGGGTCTTAAAATCACACAGAAACTTTATCAAGCCTTGGGAAAGTAGATGAAGAGGAGTGGTAAGACCAACAGGGCTGAGCCCACTGAACTGAATTGGATAAACAATTTTCCAGGTTGTGCTCAACTCTTTGAGAATGCTGGATGGTTGGATTTCTTTAAAAGGATTGATGGATATAATACCGAAGTTTCTCATAAATTTGCTCAATGTTATAACCAAGATACAGTATCATTTGATACTCTGAAATTAAAATTAACTGTAGAGTTGGTGGCTGAAGCAATAGGGCTCAGGAATGAAGGAGATCTTTGGTTCAAAAAGGTGCCATTTACCTTCAATGCCCAAAGGTATCTTTTTCCTGGCATTGTTCCAGACTGGAGCAAGGGAGTGCTTATCCAGAATTTCAGAGCTGAATGGGTAGAGCCCATCAAGGTTCTACAAAGCTACATTACTTGTGAAGGGAGATATGATTTTATCTTCAAGTATCATTTCAGTTTCCTTTAGCACCTTGCTGGTGAATCAAGGATGAATCTCCCTTTCTTCCTGTTAAAGAGTTTGCAGAAAATGTCAAGCAGGATCAAAGAGCATCATGACCACACTTCACAGTCCATATTTCATCATGGATTGATCAAGATTATTATCATCACTATTCTACAAAGAGAATGAAATATTTGGGACTAATTTCTCGTTTGGTTTGGGTTCCAAATTAACCAAGAAGGACAGGCTACCAAAAAGCATGTTGATAAGGGACAAACCCTAATTAAAAAATTAGGACAAAAATTTAAGGCTGAAGATAAAAAATTTGTCAAACTTGAGGAAGTGGCAGAACCTTCAAAGGGAGATTATGAATCTCAGCAGCCTTTAGTTGACAGTAGGAGCAAAAGTTTTCTATTTATTAAAAAGGAAACCGAGCCTATGCAAAATAAAGCACCAGCAGAAGCACTCATTGATGAAAAAATTGTTTTTAAAGAAAAGGTTTTAGGAGAAGAATAAGATACTAAGGTCCAACAATGAAGCCCAATTACCATTTTATCTGAAGATGAAGGATACTTGTTGGAAGGAGATGAGTTGACTGTCAGTACTAAGACTAGGGTTGGCACACAAAGGGATTTCTACAGTCAAGAGGATAAGACAGTAAGGCCAAAGAAAAAGAAGGTCAAGGTTAAAGAGTTTGCCACAGTCATTCATCAAGGAAAAACTTTAAATATGGTAGGAGAGTTTTCCCCAGGCTGGAGACCCAAAACTAGGCCCAAAAAACAAATTGAGGCTGAACATGAAAAAGATACTAAACCCTAAGTTAAAGACAGAAGAGATAACTATGATTGATACTTCTTCTTCATATGAAAAGATAGAGTCTAGAAAAGGTGACAGCAAAGGAAAGAAATCATTCAAGACAGTAGAGGAGTCCAGGCTCACCGAAACCAAACTATCTGCTGTGTTTTTGGAATTAAGAGGTGAAATGTTGAAGGAACAATAGAAAGATGAAACAGAGATGTCTTATTCAGAAAGCAAGCTGTTGATGGATGAAATTGCACCTATTGAAATAGTTAATCAAGAAAACCCAAGTGTTTATGGTGTTTCTACAGAGCTGTTGCCTGAGGATGAGGACATCTTCAGAAAGTTGAATATCCCATGGCTGCCTAGTGAACTACAGACTACAACAAGAAGCAAGGAATTTGACTCAGAAAAGGAGAATTTGCAAAGATCCATCAAGCAATATAAACATCAAATAGAGTACATGCAAGAAACAAATGATGGTTTAATTGCAGCTAATAGAAGACTCAGGGAAGACCTAGGAGAAGTGGATGATCACTACCAAGAGCTTATTGCAGTCTCCAAAGAGGCCCTAAAAAGGAAAAGAAGTACAGATTTACAGTGTGTAGAATTGAAATAGACTGTCAAAGTCCTACAACAGTAGAATGAGGAGCTTACTAAAAGAATGAAAGATATGGAAGCTGAGCAACAGAAAGCTAAGAAAAAGGCCCAAGCCTTAGATGGGATAGCTTTATTGGTAGAAGCTACTAAAGACCTTTGAGCATTGTTAGCTAAAACAATTACTTGTTATGTTTTTGAGGAATACTTTATTTTGTAATTATTATTTTGACATTATCCTATCGATGAGTAGGCTAAAAAGAGTTAGGGTTTAGACTCTAACTGAGAACAAGAGGTTTGATTTTTGGCTGGCTTAAGGAGGTCTCTTGAATTGTTTATGAGCTAAGTACTTAACTATCATGTGTATTTGATGAACATAATTATGAAATATATGATCCATTTTACCCTTCAGTCCATGTTTTGGCTTCATTTCTAGCTTGTTTAGCTACACAATTGATAATTTCATCGCTGGTTTATAGTCTTTATGCTTGTAGTGCTTGTCAATTGTGAATGAACTTCAATGTTATGTTCTGTTGGATACATGGTTATTATATTATGCATCTCTGTTCTTCTTTACTTGTGATTTAGTTCATGTTTGGCTTATGAATGTATTCCCTTTTGTCACCAAACTTCACAACCAGGAAAACCTTTCAAAAACCCTAAAAACCTAGTTTTGTTTGATTGAATATTTGAGATTGTGTTGGCTTGTTTCTTTGTATTCTGGAAAACATTTCTGGCACAAACACATCTAATACATGGCTTTGAATAAGCATCTATTTCTTTGAACAACTTATGAGGTAAAGAGCTCTAATAATACCTTGAAGCTTTTCTTGTATATCACTTTCAAACCAATTATTTTATGATTTTGTTATACTAAGTGTTTTGATTTAGATTCTAATTATTTGAATAATTTCTCAAAAGATTTATTTTAATTATCATGATCTTTAACATTTTCATACCTAGAGGATACTAGTTCATCTACAGTTGTTATCAAAACTTGACTCTTAACTAACTTTGAGGACACTAGAGGGTAAGTGGAATTGCTGCTTGTGGGGAACATTACCTTTTATAAAGAAAATAGACTGAAAGGCCGAGGGACACAAGTTAAGTTATTCTCTTTTGACATAATCTATAGTTAAGGCCATTTTGTGAAATTGTTTTTAACTCATGTGTTTAGCAGGGCTTAACACACTCTAGTACCAATCAACTTCATATATTCAAAAATCAGTATACAGGCAAACCTGTTGGGGTATTGAACAGGCCTGCTGGTAGCAGGTCAATGCTAAGTAATAACTTACAAGGAAGTTTTATAAATTCAAGTAAACCCATTGGGATACTGAACATGATCGCTAGCAGCGAGGCTATCGCTGCATGGTACCAAGATAAACCCGCTGAGGTACTGAACATGCCTCCTGGAAGCGGGGAAATATTAGGTAAAGAGATATGGTTAATACAACACTAGGAACATGATTTGAAATAACAATAATATATATCAAAACATATCTACATAGGTCTATTTTTTATGATGTCATTACAGAATAACCGTAAGCTAACATTGGATCCGAAAGTCTTATTTCCATCAATATCTAGGATATGATTATCCTATAAATGGCACCCATAGCTGAAAATTTCCACAAATTTGAAGGAGAGTTCAAAGAATTTTTGAGATAACAAGATATCCTTACAACAAGGAAAAGGTGACTCGTTTCCCTATGGTATTATTCACTTATATTTTCCTCACATGATCAATGATTAATTTACATATTTGTACATTTGAGCACTATTTTTTTAATATATTTATCTAAATCCTTTCCCTTTATTAGTTAGTCTTTTTATCTATTACAAACTTACAACAACATGATTGAACTTTCTTAATTCTTTTGCAAATTACATAGTTTTCTTGTTTGGCTTGAGGACATGCCATATCTTTGGTTTGGGGGAGGATTAGTTGACTGTCTGTCTTCATTTTTACTTATAAAAGACTCATTGCCAAATGATAAAGTGTTTGCAGGATAATGTAGAGAGCGAAGTTGGTCTTAAAGTTGTGGATTAATAAGCAAGAATGCTAAAAGAATTATTTCATATGAAAAGCCGTATGAAGGATCATATGAAGGGTCAAATGTCGGTGTTAATAAAAGGTCCAATGATGAGCTGGATAATTTTTTTATGATATTTTCGTACTTTTGATTAAGTGTTGGTTTAATTTTGTTGGGTTAAAATCCAAGTCATACCGTTAGGGTCACATCTATATGATATTATGACTAGTGCTGATTAATGATTGTACGAATTAAATCTAATATGATCTTATTTCATTCCTATATGGATATGATATGACATTCGAATAACCATAGATTACCTTTTAGTTATCATGAACCTGCTATATTCGTCATTCTCCTTTTATGTTCGCATGCATAAGTTATCATATAAGACGCCCTCCTCGTTGAACTAAGGTTATGATTATGATTTTGGTTATACACTTGAATTAAGTTACATGTTTAACCTGTCCAAATATTGCTTTGGACATGGTTGAGCCAACTAAAAATTAGAAACTCGTTCAATCATGCGCTTTAGATGACATATGCTCCAACAATTTTCCATAATGGCACGATCATTTAGGCATGCCAAGATGGTTGCATGATCGTTTGGTAGGTTGAATGCGAAACACTTTAAAACTAGCACTATGCAAACATTCTTCAATTCCATCGCCATCACTAACCATTATTGCCGTGGAGCATTTTAGCCACCCTTCCTGAAAACCATGTATTCCTTCCTCTGTTTCCATCATGCTAAATAGATTCAAGCCTAAAAGTTATCAGGATCTGTTTCAAATGATAGAGTTTAGGGAGTGTATGGAAGTGTTCTTTCGAGCCGGTTGGAACTCATTCCTACATTCGTTGCAAGGTTACGATGAAGAGATTTCATTGCTGTTCGCAATGGGATTTGATGGGAGGACGACCAGAGTAGGTCACCTTTCCTTTCAAGTTACTGAGGAGTCGATTTTCCATGTTAATAAGCTCCCTCAAGAGGGAGTATGGTGGCATAAACATTGGTTCATTTTGCGAGCATCACACAATTTATTGCTGAAGAGTGAGTTCCGGTATGTAACAGGTGTGAAAGGATACCATCACAGCTGCATAGAGATAGAGTATATCAATTCGTTGACAGTCATCATTCACTTAGTTACCTGAGAAGGTAAATTTATCATTTTTAAGTATTGTCACCTTCGGTTATTATCCCACTTTGTTGATAACAGATGCTTGAATTTCCCTTTCTTTTTCTGCCATAGCTTAGAAAAAATGTCAAATTTGGTCCGAAAAAATACCCTGCATCCTAAGAGTAGTTTGTACCATCATAGTTTAATAAAAATGTTGATCTTCGATCAGCTTAAGGACTGAAGCCAGTCTTGGGAAACCTGTGTTTTCAAAGTGCTCAATCCCCACCTCAATATTCGTAAATAGTCTCAACATTTTCATCTTGAGTCTAGACCAACCTCACCCTTAGCAGAAAAAAACCTTGATGTTTTCCACCTTGATAAGGGTGTCTCAGAACCTAATTCACCTATGCAAGAGACCCCTTCTAGTCCTATGTCTACTGAGTTTGTGCCTTTTTCACGACCTCGTACTAGAAGATATAAGGCTAAAAGCATCCACCGCAGGCTTCGACCTAGTACTTAGACCGTAGTTCATCTTGATGAGCAAACTGACCATCCAAGTGATGAGGCCGAGGTAGAGGAAATCAATCCAAACTCATCCCTCTTAGCACTAGCTAGCCTCTCTGCTGAATTTCTCAAGGACACTGATAAGATGGATATTCTTGCATCTGAAGATCCCCTTCCTACTGTCAACTTGGACCCTCCTTCAACAGAATCAAGTCCTCCATGGGATTTTAACCAGTCCCCAGAACCATTGACACCACCGCAACCCACCTTAGAAAATTTAACTTCTGAGTTAACTCAATCGACAAAGAAAAATGAAGCACATGTCAAGTTAATTTCAGAGCTTCGTGAAGAAAATAGAGAACTATGGTTACAAATTAAGAATATGGAGGATCTACATAAGACCATTAGTATATGTCAGAGGGATTTATAGGTGAGGCATGCTCTTCTGAAAGCACAGGAGAGGAATTTTAAGTACAAGAAATCTGTTCCATCCAAGTCGTAGGCAACTGCTGACGCAGCTCTGCCTCCTTCCTCATGATATCTTTTACTTTGCACCAGTGGGACCTGGTATTCTTCTGGTTTTGGGGAATGTTGGTCCCCACTTTGTCACTATTTTTGGGTTCAATACTTTGCATATTAACATATGTGTTGCTACATTTTAGTGTCTTTTACACCATGCAGCTCCCTCTACAAGCTTCAGGTATCACTAAATTACGATTTATGTCAATTCTATTTATTATCATCATTTTATGGTTTCGTTGGTTAAAATTCGCATAATACGGAGTGCATTTGCTATATTAATTCATGTGTCTTATTCTCTTTAGGTTATATGGTATTTTTGGTGACCTAACAAATAGACACACATTCAACTGAGTATATGGAGAGTGTTCCCATCTTGCTGTCCAGATCATCAAACAGACCGCGCATTTTTTGGTGGCATGTTTCTGTGTATTAAGAGCAAGAAAAGGACTAGAAACTATCATCACCAATCGCCAGTATCTTAGTGTTTGTCTTATTCTGGAAGAAGTGCTCATTGCATGACACCTCGATGCAGGATTTGATGCGGACTTAAGTTATGAACCACATTGCGTGCCTGAAGGAACTTGATCTACGAGAAAAGAGGGGCTGTTAGTTGTTGGTTGTTAAGCACTTATTTGAAATTATGACTACCTTATCATGAATATCAGTTGACCACTAAAGGTTTTGTTATTACTCCAGGAAACTCCTCTAGGTTGTAGCTCGAGGATGCCTGGTAACTTAAACTGTTTTTTGGGTTTTTTCTAAATTGGATCAAGCCGGGTAACCTATATAACCTCTCACTCTCAAGACATTAATGAAGCTCACTTAATCACAAGGATTTTAGTTACAACTTGTTCAGTAGTTTGACAAAAAGGTGCAGGGATGGAGAACTCACCAGGCTGGCAGACTTACACACATAACACATGCATATAAATGGCTAAATCCTACTGAGGATGGTGTTTATAAATCAAATATCACTAAATAACCAATAGGATGATAGCTATCGGCCCTTTAATAAATATGAAAATTACCTAAATGCACATTCAGGAAATAAACATAGTAAAGAAAGGGATGGCTGAACAAATCACAACAAAAGAGCTTATACTTAGAATAAACCAGATGAGACGCTTGATAATGGAATAGGCTCATAAATCCCCAGATTCAAACCTTTATTAATGAAATAATCATGGGCTTTATAGCCTTTTACAAAATTTACAGAGCCTGAAAATCTGATCTGTTTACATCAAAAATAAATGAAAGTCATAGTTTTTTTCCCGATTAGGGCTTCAAACCCTTGCTCACAATTTGTTTATTCATTATGAAGATCTAGTTCACCAGGCAATCTTTTAATGACTGAAGTGGTAGATGATAACCACTACTGCTGGTTTGCTATGAAATTGCCACCAACAACCAGTGTATCGGCATTTAACTAAAGTGCCCCGTCTCGTTCAATCTGCCCAAAACCCCTTTTTACTTTGTTGCCAAAATTTCGGAGGTGAAATGAACTAGTTTTATCGCTGTCGGAAGCATATCGTCAAAGTTTGAATCAGACCTTTAGTCTTCTCTCTTTTTCCATTTTGGCACTCCAAGTCTCTTTTTTGCCACAGTATTGGTGCTTCTTAGATCATCAGTGTCGCAACGGCTTCTTCATCGATGGTCAAAGGTTTCTTCTTTTATCACATCTGCGCTCCTAATTGGTGTTCTCCATAACTAACACATCGGTGATCGAGAGGGGTAATAACTACAGTATTGGAGTTATTCGTCTTCTTTCTTCCACCGTTGCATCTTCCAATTTCACTATCTTGCCAACGGCTAGTGATTTCAAGTTCTAACGCCGAAGTTTCATCTGCTTGCGGACGCCATAGTTTATATTTCTTCCGCTGTTGCGGATACTTAGAGGACTAATTTGCCACCAGTTTTATGTTTTCAAGCTCCAGTGTGTAGTCTTTAGTTCCTCTGCTCGGCGATGTCTTTCTATTATTTCAGAACCTGTAGTAAGTCCTTCATCCACCGTTGCGGCTCCGCATTTAACTGTTTCACCATCGGTTAGTCTTTAGCCTTTTCGACGACAAAGTTTTCATCTACTTGTAGAAGCCTTAGTCTGTTTTTCTTCCGCAGTTGTGGCTCCTCAGAGGACTAATTCACCGATGGTTTCTACATCGACGATCGGAAGTTGTTTCGTCTAGCCCATCCACACTCCAAGCTTGAATGTTTGCCATAGTTGTAGCTCCTTAATGGACTGTTGTGACGACGATTAGTCTTTATGATCATCGATGATCTTTTATTGTTGCGCTTTGTGAACTTTTTCATTTAGCGGAAGCTGTAGTATGTTTTTCTTCCGCCGTTGCGGCCACCCCTTGAACTATATTGCCGACAGCTAGTGATTCCAAATTTCAATGCCAAAGTTTTCATCTGCTCACGGAACCCATAGTCTGTCTTTCTTCCATCGTTGCAGCTCTTTAGTGGACTAACTCGCCGACGGTTAGTGCTTTCAAGTTTTGATGCAAAAGTTTTCATTTGCTCATGCAACCCATAGTCTATCTTTCTTCTGCCATTGCGGCTCCGCAGTGAACTAAGACTCTGCAACATCAGTGATTGGAACTGAAAACTTCTTACCATCAGAACTCTTAGTCTATATTTCCTTCACCGTTGCGGCGCCTTTGAGAACTAGCTCACCAATTTGTTAAAGTTTTTGAGTCCCGAACTGATTTTGTCTGCGATCAAATCTCAAAACCTCTCTCCATCGAAACTCTTAGTCTATATCTCTTCTGCTGTTGCAGTGCCTTTGAGAATTAGCTCACCGATCTGAAGTCTTCACAACTTCCGATTAATGTTTGAAAAACGTTCCGATGGTGTAAACAATTTCAACAATACGCCTATCTGCCGAAGGGGTCTTCCACCTGCTATTTATCTTCCATCTTTCAGTGGCTAATGAGATGTTCTGATGCTTTCCCAAGCCACCGAAATCACATCTTTGTGAAATTTGCAGAAAAAAAATAGAGGTCTTCAAAACTGTTAGTGATCTTCATATCCTTCATTGCATCATTTACATTCTTCATACTATAAAAAATAAATTTATTTTATTTGGGAGATAACATTTGGCTCCTACTCAGGGATGGAAACTTCCCTGTGAGGTCCCAAGAAACCTAGACCAAAATTCCTTTCCCTACAAGAAACTAAGCAACTTAACACTATTCTCTATTGTTCCATTGGGCATGGAGTCTTATTCCAAAAGAAAAAACAACCTAAAATATACTAATTGACAATTATAAGGCCTCAGATCCTCAAATAAAATAGAGTTTTAGGAACCGCCTATTTACTGGGCCATCGAATACCTCTTCACCTTCTAGATTCTTCAATTTGAAGGTGTTATTCTTATATACCTGGTCTATAACAAAAGGGCCAATCCATAAAGAGTAAAATTTTCCATGTTTCCCCTTGTCCTGTCTGAAAGCATCCCACTTGAGGACCCAATGCCCGACCTGGAAGTTGTCTACCTTTGCTCTTTTTTCAAACATGCCCTTTATCCTCTGTTGATGAGCCTCTGATTTTCCTGCAAATTGCTCCCTAATCTACTGTAACTCCACCAAATCCATCATCCTTCTCATCATATCATTTGGTTCATCTTCTTCTTCCTGAAAGAACTTTGCCACTGGAAGGGTGAGCTGGATAGGAAAGATGGCCTCAGTGCCATAAACTAACTTGAATGGAGAAGTCCCTATGGATATTTTGTCTATTACCCTAGAAGCCCATAAAGAAATCTTAAGTTTTGAATCCCATCTTTTCTAATTTGTCTCTAGCAGTTTCCTGATGATTCTAACTAATATTTTGTTGGATGACTCAGCCAAGCCATTTCCTTGGGGGTAATAGGATGTGGAGTGCACCAGTTGGATACCCATTGATTCACACATTTTAACTAATGCCCCACCTTTAAAATCTGGTGCATTATCAATCACTAACCTTACTGGGAAACCAAACCTGCTAGAGATGTTCTCATATAAAAATCTCATGATGACTTGGTGAGTGGCATTTATGGTGGGTATTGCTTCTATCCATTTGGTAAAGTACTTAGTGGCTACTAAGATCCATTTATGCTACCCACTAGAAGATGGATTTATTTCACCTATGAGATCCAGACCCCATTGCTGGAAAGGCCCATTCACTGTAACAGGACTAAGGGGCAAGGACTTAAGCTGCTGCTTCCCTATAAACCTTTGACATTGGTCACAAGCTCTTACAAAAGTGCATACATCCGCAAAGAGGGATGGCCAATAGTATCCTTATTTTAAGATCTTGTGGGCTGTGGTTTTCCAGTAGTGGTGGCCTCCACATGTACTATAATGAAAGTGATGCATGACCTGCTCTGCTTCCTCTTTATCTAGACTCCTTAACAAAATCCCAGACTGGTCCCTCCAGTACAGTAGTTTGTCCATTATGCAAAACTTAATAGATTTCAACTTAAGGGCTCGTGCTAGGTTAGGAGTGAGATTAGGAGAAACTTCTAATTAAAGTAGAAATTGAATAATACTTGAGTACCACTCACATGAAGATATGTTCTCAGCTACTGGTGGACTATTATCCTGATATTGATTTTCCTCTGTATCAGCTGCCACCATAGTCTGCACCTTTGCTGACCTGATGTATGTGAAATTCATTCCCAGTAGTTCACAGTTTTCTTTGGCCATGAGTTTGGCCAGATCTAATCCTTTTACCAACTTGGTGGGTTTCACCTCTACATTGAACTCAATGATTTTGGCAATCCACTTAGCTTTCTTCCCATCAATGTCAGGTTGAGTCAAAACATCCTTCACAGTAGCTGAAGGGACATACGCAATGACCTTTGCATGGATAATGTATATTTTGAATTTCTTCAAAGATTTTATGAGGGCATAAGCCTGCTTCTCAATTGGGTCATACTTCATCTCAACATCTCTCAGGGTTCTGCTAAAGAAAGCAATTGGATGATCAATACCTTCATCATTCTTTTGTAATAGTACAGCTGCCACTGTGTCATAAGATGAAAAAGAGAAAATGTAAAAACCCTTGGTGTAGTCGGGACTAATTAAGGTTGGGGCCTCCATGATGGCTTTCTTAATGTCTTCAAAAGAATTTCTTTCCTGGTCGGTCCACTTGATTTCTGCATCCCTTTTTACCATGACAGTTATATGCTTTACCAGCTCGGAGAAATTTGGAATAAATCTATTGACAAAGTTTATCTTGCCTAAAAAGGACTGAATGTCTCTTTTTGACCTTGGTATTGACAGCTACTGAATTGCCTCCACTCTTACTGGATCAATCTTTACACCTTCAGCTGAGACTATGTGGCCTACGATCTTTCCTTCATTGAGTGCAAACCAGGACTTCTTGGGGTTCAGTGATACTCCATACCTTCTGCACTTCAGAAATACCTTTCTCAAATGCTGCAAGTGGTCATGATGGTTGTGAGAGTAAAATATTACATCATCCAAATATATTAGCACATATTTATCTTTTATTCCTACAAAATATAGGTCCATATCTCTCTAAAAAGTAGCCCCAGCATTCATTAGCCCAAATGGAATTTTAGCATACCTGAAGGTGCCCCAGGGGGTGGTAAAGGAAGTCTTCTCTTGGTCATCTGGGTGCACAGCCACTTGTTTGTATCTAGAGAGGCCATCAAGGAAGGACATGACCCTGGCCCCTGAGACTCTCTGTAGCAGATGTTCCATCTTGGGCAGTGGATAGTTGTCTTTTTTGGAACATTTGTTCAGGTTTCTAAAATCCACACACTCTGATTTCTCAATTTTTCTTTCTTACCAGTACTATATTTGCAATTCACTGGGAATACCTAATGGGGATTATGATATTGGCTTTGAGGAGTTTGTGGATCTCTTTCTCAATCACTGGTAATAGAAGAGGGCTGATGTGTCTCAGCTTCTATTTGAAAGGAATGGTGTCCTTGTCCAAAGGAATCCTGTGCTGGATGATGTTGGTGTCATACATTTTTAGGTCACTATACTCCCATGCAAAGACATCAGCAAACTCTTTTATCAGGCTGCAATATTTATATTTCTATTCAGCAGTTAGCCTAGCATATAGATTTATTAGTTTTGGATGGCTCTGGTTGCCTATGTTGTGCTCTTGGATAGCAGGATCTAGCTCCCTTTTAGCAGGCTTGAAATGGACATCATTGTGATCAAACAGTTATTCCAGTGGTACTAGACCTCAGGGTATGTGGTTGCTGGGAAATTGGACGATATCGTGCTCAGTCACTTTATCTTTTAGCTTGAGCTGCTTGGATTCCTCTAGGTTAAGGTTTTCCTCATCTATGTGTATGTCCAAGAATTCATCCACTAACTGAAGGAATTTACTAATCTCCCCATCATTTTCAAACACCCTCCAAAAGTTTACATTGTTTGGCAGAGAGTGTCTGTACTTGACCTGAACATCATAGCTGAGCCTAGGGGGTAAAGGAAGAACAAACAGACTTGCAGAGACAGCCAGGGAATCAGCCAGGTGATTCAAATCTCTAGGAATATATGACAGTTCAAAAAACATAAATGAGTCTTTGAGTTTCCATACCTCGTCTCTGTAGGCCTTCAGTCTGATATTTTTCATATAAAAAGTGTTGTTGACCTGCTGTATGATGAGGTCTGCATCCCCAAAAATATTCATGCACATGATCCCCATCTCCTTGGCTACTTTAACTCCCAGCAGAAAGGATTCATATTCTGCTATGTTGTTCGTGGTTTTGAAATCGAGCTTATACGATAGGTGAATGTTCTCCTTAGATGGGGAGATCAACACGACCCCTGCGCCTGCTGAGTTTTGAGCACTTGCCCCATCGAAATACATGGTCCAGATCGCTGTTGTGACTTCTTTGGGCTGCGGATGGGTGGGCTCCATGAGTTGAACTGATTTCTGCTGATTATCATCTATTTGCAAGATGCAAGATCCAAAATCAATGTCCACATCGTAAATGGGGTGATTTACTGAGTGACTCTCCTTGCTTATAATGTACGCTAGCTGATTTTCCCTGTATAGTCTCTTAGTTTCTTCTCCAAACATGGGAATGGTGGCGTATGTGAGATCCATATAAAGGGTGCCACCCAATATTTTTCTCCATGAACGGGATAGAAAAAGGCCGAATTTTGGAGGAATATCAGCCACTACGATGTCCATCATTATGCTTTTCAAAGGCAGCTGAGTTAATTTTACAGCAAGGTCTTTTATGAGGCCCAAGAACTTGACCTTCCTAGAGTCAAAGGAGAATAAATCATGGTAGGGCTTGGTAATGCTGAGGCCGATCTCATCCATCATAGCCTTTGGCATTAATTTATGAGAGGCTCCTGAATCCAGCAAACAATTATGGAGGATTTTATCATGGATGTTCAAGGATATATAGAATGGTGGCCAAGATTCCTTTAGGTATTCAATCATGGGGCCCAGGGTTACAACAAGCTTGTCATCTTGCAGGTTCACAAATTCAGTGTCAATGTGCAGCTTGGGCTGAAGGGAATTCAGAATGGAGGTTTTAAATGCATCAATCTTCATCAACTCAATTAAAGGGAAAGGGATTTTCAATTTTTTAATTTCAGACTCAAGGTTGAAGGAATAATGCAGCCTATCTGGAAACCTCACCTCATGAGCTGTAGGTTTGAGTTGGAATTGATCAGGTGTGGCTGAAGGTGCTGGTTTATGCAATGCTTTGGATGGAACAACTACTTTCTTTGGTAAAACAACAACCTTTCTAGCAGGTACAGCAGGCTGCTTGACGGGTACAACATTCTTTTTGAGTGGAGCAACCAACCTAGACCTCAGTTGGTAACCTCCCCGATCATCGGCCTGATAGATAGCCTCTTCAGTGATTTGCTCATCAATCAGGGCTTCTTCATACTCTTTTTGTGTCAGAAAAGAATAGTCCACCTCATCCTCCATGCAGTGGATATTTTCTTCGGCTTCTCCTTCTTCTTCAATGAATTATGGCCCTTCTTCTAGTACAACATTTTGAAATGGAGATTTTATCCTCTGGTATTCCCCTTGATTTCTCTCCCTTTCGAGAATCTGAATATGGGGGTTTCCTCTTCTATAAGGGACAAAATTTGGGTTTCGAGGAGCAAAGTCACTTGGCCCTTTACTCCTCACCGGCGGATGTCCTTGGTCCTTCAATTTAGACATTTTAGCAGTTAGGTTATGTAAAAGTTTGGTCATTTTTTCAATCTTGTTCTTTGATGCCGAAGCCCCATTGTATTCTGCTGGCTGCTTTCTCCTGTTTACCTTCCCTTTGACCTTCTAAGATGCCAGAATGTTTTACTCTACCTCTAGGGCAGCATCCTGCATGAGTGATAATGAGTAAGACCTCCTTTTTCTGAGTAGGTAGAAGTCAGAGTCAAAGGAATTCACATAAGTTATCATAGTTGAGGTACCGGTGGGCTTAATCTTAGTGGGGATATTTCGGTACATGTTGTTGAATCTCTTGGTAAAGCTGGATATAGACTCACCATTTTCTCTTTTCAGGTTGTTGAATTCTGTGATATAGTAGAGGTGGTCTCTCCTCTCTACCCAATGCTTTAGGAAAACATCATCCAGGGCCTCTATGCCTGCCATTAACCCAGCAGGTAGTTCTTTAAACCACTTCCTAGCCTAGACATCTAGGCTTTGCACAAAAAATCTGGACTATACATCTTCTTGTTCTATATTTATATTTTCAGCATAGTTATAAAAATCCTCTAGATGTTCTTTAGCAGTGAAATCCCCTTCCCTTGTAAAATTACGAATATACTTGAGGTAATCCCTGGTAGGCATGGCTACGAGAGGATTTGGTAAAATTAGGGGCACATAATTAGCTACCAGGATCCTTTCCATCTTGGTCAATAGAGGGGTAGCCATATTGAAATAGGTATGGACAGGGATGTGGAAGGCGGCACTGATGAAAATATTTGCTGAGAAGGCGGTGGTATACTTATCCCAATGGAGTCACCAGGGATTGGATCTTCACAAGAAGCAGTGCTTGAAGATGCCCAAGCCCTAAATTTTTCTGATGTATCTAAAAATTTCTGGGAATTAAAAGTTTCAGCAGAAGAAATAACAACAAAAATATTGCTTGAAATACCTGATGTAGCATTTTGTGCAGCACTGCTGGTTTGTCTTAGTAAAGCCCTAGCTTTTCTCAATATTTCTTCTGGATATGAAACGGGTGTTGCTAGTGGCCCCTTTGGGTTTGCTCTGGTACTTGGTCTTCTTGAAGCCACCTTATATCAATGGAGTCGCCAGATAGATGATTACAACCGTAATAATGTCCAAGCCTTATCTATCATCAAATCATGGATCTATGTCATATCCCAGGGAAGCTGAGCTTCAATCTCCTCTCCCCAGCAACGACGCCACTTGTTATGACTCCAGGAAACTCCTCTAGGTTGTATCTCGAGGATGCCTGGTAAATTAAACTATTTTTTGGTTTTTTTCTAAATTGGATCAAGCCAGGTAACCTATATAACATCTCTCTCTCAAGACATGCAT
The DNA here is from genome assembly GCA_001517045.1 of Pseudotsuga menziesii. Lineage (NCBI taxonomy): Eukaryota > Viridiplantae > Streptophyta > Pinopsida > Pinales > Pinaceae > Pseudotsuga > Pseudotsuga menziesii. The sequence continues at coordinate 259,020 of LPNX010432901.1, read as the reverse complement.
GAAGCTCACTTAATCACAAGGATTTTAGTTACAACTTGTTCAGTAGTTTGAAAAAAAGGTGCAAGGATGGAGAACTCACCAGGCTGACAAACTTACACACATAACACATGCATATAAATGGCTAAATCCTATTGTGGATGGTGTTTATAAATCAAATATCACTAAATAACCAATAGGATGACAACTATTTCCCTTTAATAAATCTGAAAATTACCTAAATGCACATTCAGGTAATAAACACAGTAAAGAAAGGGATGGCTGAACAAATCACAACAAAAGAGCTTATACTTAGAATAAACTAGATGAGATTCTTGATAATGGAACAAGCTCATAAATCCATAGAGTCAAACCTTTATTAATGAAATAATCATGGGCTTTATAGCCTTTTACAAAATATACAGATACTAAAAATCTGATCTGTTTACATAAAAAATAAATGAAATTCATAGTTTTTTCTCGATTAGGGCTTCAAACCCTTGCTAACAATCTGTTTATTCATTGTGAAGATCTAGTTCATCGGGCGATCTTTTAATGACTAAAGTGGTAGCTAATAACCACTACTACTAGTTCACTGTGAAATTGCCTCCAATAGCCAGTGTATCGACGTTTAACTGAAGTGCCCGGTCTCGTTCAATCCGCCCGAAACCCCTTTTTACTTTGTTGCCGCAGTTTCGGAGGTGAAACGAACTAGTTTTATCACTGCGAGAAACATATCGTCAAGGTTTGAATCGGACCTTTAGTCTTCTTTATTCTTCCATTTCGACACTCCAAGTCTCTTTCTTGCCACAGTATCGATGCTTATTAGATCATCACTGTCGTGAATGCTTCTTCATCGATGATCAGAGGTTTCTTCTTTTATCACATCTGCGCTCCTAATCAACGTTCTCCATAACTAACACATCGGTGATCAGGAGCTTTAATAACTATAGTATCGGAGCTGTTCGTCTTCTTTCTTCCACCGTTGCGGCTTCCAATTTCACTATCTTGCCAACGGCTAGTGATTCCGAGTTATGATGCCAAAGTTTCATCTGCTTGCAGACCCCGTAGTTTATATTTCTTCCACCATTGCAGCTACTTAGAGGATTAATTCGCCACTGGTTTTATGATTTCAAGCTCCGGCACGTAGTCTTTAGTTCCTCCGCTTGGCGATGTCTTTATGTTATTTCAGAACCTACACTAAGTCCTTCATCCACCATTGTGTCTCCGCATTTAACTGTTTCACCGCCGGTTAGTCTTTAGCCTTTCCGACGATGAATTTTTCATCTATTCGCGGAAGCCTTAGTCTATTTTTCTTCTGCATTTGTGGCTCCTTAGAGGACTAACTCATCAATGGTTTCTACATCGACGTTCAGAAGCTGTTTCCTCTAGCCCATCGGCACTCCAAGCCTGAATGTTTGCTGCAGTTATGGCTCCTTAATGGACTGTTGTGCCAATGATTAGTCTTTATGATCACCGATGATCTTTTATTGTTGTGCTTTGTGAACTTTTTCATTTAGCGGAAGCCGTAGTCTATTTTTCTTTTGTCGTTGCGGCTACCCCTTGAACTATCTTGCCGACAGCTAGTGATTCTGAATTTCGACGCCGAATTTTTCATCTGCTCGCGGAACCCATAGTCTGTCTTTCTTTCATCGTTGCGGCTCTTCAGTGGACTAACTCGCTGATGGTTAGTGCTTTCAAGTTCCGATGCTGAAGTTTTCATTTGCTTGTGGAGCCCATAGTCTGTCTTTCTTCCGCCATTGCGGCTCCACAGTGAACTAATACTCTGCAACGTCAACGATCAAAACTAAAAACTTCTTACGATCAGAACTCTTAGTCTGTATTTCCTTCGCCATTGCGGTGCCTTTGAGAACTAGCTCACTGATTTGTTAAAGTTTTTGAGTCCCGAACTGATTTCATCTACGATCGGAACTCAAAACCTCTCTCCATCGGAACTCTTAGTCTGTATCTCTTCTGTCGTTGCGGCGCCTTTGAGAATTACCTCGCCGATATGAAGTCTTCACAACTTTTTATTGATGTTTGAAAAACATTTCAATGGTGTAAATAGTTTCAGCAATACACCTATCTACCGAAGCGGTCTTCCACCTGCTATTTATCTTCCTTCTTTCGGTGGCTAATGAGATGTTCTGATCCTTTCCCAAGCCACCGAAACCACATCTTTGTGAAATTTGCATAAAAAATAGAGGTCTTCAAAACTGTTAGTGATATTCATATCCTTTATTGCATCATTTAAATTCTTCATACTATAAAAAATAAATTTATTTTATTTGGGAGATAATAGGTTCAAATTGCTTGCCCCCATTGAACAATGTTTATATAGATGTTTTCATGCGATTTAGGAGAGCTTATGAGAGTTTTAGAGTCTAGAGTATGAGTTTTTTCCCTTTTATAAGTTCGATATGAAAAACTTTGTAATGCCAGCTTTTATTATAATGAAAGTCTTCTTGTGTTGTATATGATTGTGTTCGATTAGAAGAAGAATAACTCTATTTGCTGGGAGGCCCCCCCGACAAACAGAGTCTTTAAATATTTGTGGAGGTTTTGTTATTTCTTTCCTTTGTAATTAGTATAATTCTGTTTATGAGTTGTTTATTTTTGTTTCTATTTGTTTCCTGTAGTATAGATTTCAATTTAAAATTCTATTGAGCATGTAGGTTCTTTTTATTAAATAGAAAATGGTTGCGTTTAAGATAGCTTTCAAGTTTTTTTTCAAAGTCTTTCGATTTCTAGATTAAATTTCTTTTATTAATTATAATCTAGTTTTGCTTATTCCAGTTTTTATAATGAATCTGCTTAAGAAAATGTTAATCTTTTTTGAATTATGAAATTAGTTTAGGTCGTATTTCTATGGAATTCAGTCATTAAACTAGGTTTAATTCCTATTTTACATTACAGTAGTACATGCATGGGATAGTTGCTCTTCAATAAAGAATTGAAATTTACTGTTTCCTTAAAGTTTTAACATTTTCTTTAAATAGACTATCTGTATCATACAAATAGTATGTTCCACCTTTTAGACAGACCTTCATTTCCACCTGTTATACAGTCTCTCATTCAATCTTGTGTGTTTTTAATTCGTTTTAAAGTTCATCTTTTTAGTTTTCTGATTCTATCTGAATAGTAATGGTTATATAATGTTTATATTTTCTTTTAAATACCTTTAGATAAGATTGTTTAAAACTTCTTGTTAAAACTCATTTCTCCTTCCTCTTTCTTTTACCTTATTCATATGAATAATATTATGTAAATTAACTCATTGTATTGATCTGTAATTGAGCCTTTAATTCAAGTTTTTCCTTTAGTTTTAAATTACATGCATTAATATATTAGGTGTTTATAATTTGTTATTTTAAATTATACAATTGTGAAAATGATCTATACGATAGAAATCAAATCATCTTTGTAGGTTTTCTGTTTGTCCATAAAATATGTCTACCCTTATATAATTTTTTGTAAGTAGGAGTCACTTGTGTATAAACAATCATGTTTACTATTTCCTGTAACTAGACATTTTTCAGTTTACACATTTTTGTAGAGATCAAACTAGACTTAATTCCCTTTAGCTTTTATACTTCTTTTGAGAGCCTTTTTTATACCTTCCTAGCCCAGTTCTTATTACAGTAAATTCCGACCCTCAGAATAATCAATGAGAGTGTAATTAAGATGATTTAGTTAGTGCATGTAGAGTTTCTATTTGGTCATTGTAAATCCTTTTTAATATAGTCATTTTCTCAAGTAAAAATCAATCTCTCTAGATAGAATAGTTTATTGTCATAACATTGTTTATATCTAGACATTTATAAATAGTTTGATGTCGCTTTTGTTTTCATTAACTTAATTAGGTCCTTAGAAGTTCAACTTAAGATCTTTAGCTTATTACCACAACAATCTCTACTTTCTCATGTATTTTGTAGCAACTCTAAGTCTACTAACCCCGATTGATAATTAAATATTAGCTAAATTATTCAAGAAAATATTTTTCCCAACATCCACCACGTTTGCATGTCCCAGTGAGCTCATTTTGCATCGATTTTGTAAAATAGGGTTTTGCTCATGTTCCTTCAATGCAACTCTAGAATTGGTGGGTGAACTCTGTAAAACCCTCAACCGTGCCAATATTGGTAGTGTTCCCATATCAGCATTGGTCATACATGCTTGTCAGAGCTAACAACATGCAATCTTTCTCCTCCGTTTGTTTTTCCGCTCCCGAATCGAGAGTCACCAAGTATCCTTGAACGACATTTTCATGCGACTTTCAAGTTGAGATAACTCGACAGCCAGAGGTCAGATCGACGAGTTGTTAACTTCGTTGGTCTCATGGCATGCCATTACCTCTGGTGGGACCTCTCCATTGTGTTTGTATGGCCCTATGAGTTCATTGTGCATTAGTTTCATAAACTCCAGTTTTTCTAAGTTTCCTTTAATGCAACTCTAGAATTGGTGGGTCAACTATGCAAAACCCTCCACCATGCCATTCTTGGTAGTATTCCCATATCGACATTGGCCATACACACTTATCAAATCCAATGACATGCAATATTTCTCTTCCATTTGGTTTTTCGCTCTTGGATCGAGTGTCACCAAGTGTCCCTGAACAAAATTTTCATGCGACTTTCAACTCGTCATTACTTGAAAACCGGAGGTCAGATCGATGAGCCGTCAAATCCGCTGGTCTCTTGGCATGCCATTACCTCTAGTGGTCCCTCTCCATCATGTTTTCATGTCCCAGTGATTTCATTGTGTATCATTTTTGTAAACTAGGGTTTTTCTCAGTTTCCTTCAATGTAAATATCGAGTTGGTGGGTCAACTCTGCAAAAATCCAACATGCCAATCTTGGTAGTGCTCCCATATTGGCATTTTACATACACACTTGTCAGATCGAACAACATGCAATATTGCTCTTCCATTTTGTTTTTCGCTCCCGGATTGAGATTCACAAAGTGTCCCTGAACGACATTTTCATGCGACTTTCAACTCGACAACCAGAGGTCGGATCGATGAGCCGTAGACTCCGTTGGTATCTTGGCATGCCATTACCTCTAGTGGGTCCTCTCCACCATGTTTACATGGCCCAGTGAGTTCATTGTGCATCGGTTTTGTGAAACAAGGTTTTTCCCAGTTTCCAATTGTTTAAGCCTAAGCATGGAAAATTTTAAGGATCATAATTTCTTGAAGTGTAGAAGCCTTGGTGAATCTTACTAATTATTTAATTTTTAACCATAAAATATTTGACCATGTTTTCAACCATAAAATTTTTGGTGATATATGAATTGTTCTTGTTGTCCAAATATTGTGTACTTGTAGAATTGAATTTCAACTTAAATTATCTTCATGATCGGGTATATTCTAGCATTGGTTATGAATTATAATTTGGAAAAACCTTGGGTTGAATTTGTTAAGTGATTTAACACATATTGAAAATAATCTTTGTAACATATATATTGAAAATAAAAGAGTACATTTATTGACATTGTAATTTGTTGTAATAAGAGATTATGGATCTGTTATATGCTTGGAAAGAGTGCCATAAGGGATGTATCTTCAAAATGTTAACGTACACTTGGACTAGGGTTTATTTTGTTGGGTTACCTTGTGATATTAGGATGAAGATAAGTGAAATATTGGACCATAGTGACCACCTTCACACACATGTTGAGGAGAAGCAAATGATAATAGTAACCACCTTGGCACACATATTGAGGATAAGCATTGGAGCATTGTAACCACATCTGACACATATGTCGAGGAGCATTGGGAGAAATAAGATGTGGTACACAACTAGAGGAGGAATGCATTACATGAGGAAATTTGGATATGCATGAGGACACTAGGGTTTATATATGTAATTAAACCTTGGAGAAGGAGATATAATACTAGAGGAATTGATGGTTGTCTTGCAGAATCCGTAGCTCTTGCTGTGAAGGAAAAGGAGGTAGAATTAGGGTTCCAACCCTATAGAAGATACAAAGAAAAGAGCTAACATCTTTGGTGATATTGCAGTCCTGTTCTTAGTTTCCCTTTCCACCCTCCTCACATGTTCTTTTTTGTTCCATGTTATTTTAGTTTCTCTTATGTAGAACCACTTAGACCATATACCTAAGCTACAAGAGAAAATAACAAAAAAACTAGGGTTTCACAAATTACAAACTATAAGCCTAAAAACTAGGGTTTATAAATTTACACATATGACTACAAACTAGGTTTTTATAAAGTAGAAATTCACATACATAGAGATCATGTGCTCTGTTAGTCTCACTTATGTAGAAATAGTTAAACCACCTACCTAAGCTACATGCATAAATAGAAAAAAAGCTAGAGTTTCATGAACTACAAACCACAAACCTAAAAAATAAGGATTACAAATAGCTAGACCATATACCTAATCTATAAGAACAAATGTCAAGAAATCTAGGGTTTCTTGAACTAGAAACCACAAACTTAAAATCTAGGGTTCACATACTTAGACATATAACTACAAAGTAGGCCCTTATGAACTCATTATATTTATATCATTAGATTTGTTAGTCTCACTTAACTAGAAACTAGTAGAACCATATACCTAGAAGATATATACTTGCACTAAAACATAGCTAGGGTTTCATGAACTACATTGGATGTAATATTCGTTTCAATTATGCATGTGGTTGAAGCATGTTAGTGGTGTTGATGGGACGTTATCACCATATCGTACAAATTCAAGCTCTTTTTCAACCGACATACATTGACATAGATCCCAATCAATCCATTTTTCATGAAGATAGGACTGCCAAACTAAGAATGATTTCCAGCCAAGTCAAAATGATTATGACATTCCAAAACACTAATTTCCAGCTTGCCAAAATGAGTGTACAATCCCAAATGCAAGTACTAATGATAAATAAGAGCTGAAATGGCACTTTGAATTAGTGAAAGGTACTGTTAAAACAAAAGTATTTCCAACCAAGCATTTAGCATTATGACAGTCCTATATTTCCAGTCAAGTAGGAATGATAACAAGTATATTCACTTGGATTTTGATGACACAATGACTTGCAAGCAATTCAAGGATGTTTCTTGTATTTTTCCAAGTTATGGATGTTTATATACCACTATAAAATTTGTTTAAGTATGGTTGGGAATGATTGTTTAGATACAAGCCCTTTAGGGTGTCTTTGTGCCACTTTAAATTGGGTTTTGGACAAATTTGAGGTGAGGCATTAGTGATTGGGTAAGATAGAAAGGAAAGGAAGTGATCTTAGGCTAGGATAGGTGGGTAAGAAGGCTACTAGTACTAACCTAAATAGGATATTACAGCCAAGAATTAGGCAAGTCGAGAGAAATTTAAAGGACAAATAGTGACAAAGTTAGCCTTGAATTAGGGTATTAGCATGCTAGGAGGTTAGGGCTATGCCTAAGGGAGAAATTAGGGTAGCTTAGGATGCATTAGTGGTGTTCTAAGGCTGTCCAAAATGGATATTAGAGTCAGATATATAGGGAGAGCCTTGGGGGTCTAAGTATTGTGGAAATGAAAGGAATAAGCCTTGCTTTAGAGAGAGGGAAAGGTAGGAGTCTAGGGCAAAGGTTTTAGCAAAGGTTAGGATAGAATAGAATGGTTTAGGTGTGTCTTATGGCTTCCTAATAGTTAGTATTACAGTCTAGCTTTATAGACATTCCTAGGGTTAGTAAAGGTTAGAAAATAGAGTAGAAGGCCTATTGATATGGACAAGGTAAGTCCAAAACACATGTAATAATTTTTTAGCTTATTTTCAATATGATGCTTGCATGGTAACTATGGTCTAAATCTAGGGTTGATACTCTCTATGCATTCATTTCCCATCCTTTCCTTCATTCCTTCATCTATTGCATGCTAATTTATTCTTATCAAATCTAGGCATAAGCCTCTTTCTCTAATGATTTTTTAATGTCTGAGTTGTGGAAGATGAGCTATGTTTTAATTATTTCACTATGGTTTATAAAAGGAGTGCTCATGAAGCTCTAACCCTAGCTTATGTGAAGTAATCCATGCTTAATATTTGAAACATTTCATTTGATTAGTCTATAAAGAATATGTGACATATGACTACAATCCTAGGCATGCTCATATAGAAACAAAAGGGTACTTTATAAGAGGCCACAAGAGATGGTTAGGTAGGGTTGGCATTAGAGTTTCCCTCCTAGGTTTAGGGTTTCATCATTGATTCTAAAACCTAGGTTATGCATACTAAACCAAAAACACCGTTTGGGTTAGGGTTTCCTCATTGATTCTAAACCCTAGGTTATGGATGCTAACCCTTAAATCGTTAAAATTGCAACAAGTACAATAGATCGTTAAAATTGCAAGTGCTGAACAATAGCATAACAAATATGTATGTATTCAATGAGAGTAAGCAATGTCAACTTCGTCTTCAAATGATATGAATTGTCAAATTTATCAAAATCAATGTTTGCCAAGTAAATGTAACAAATGCAAGCCAACAACAGTCATGTTCAATATGATTCTCAAGTTCATCAATACTATGAAATTTAATATCAATAAAATGGTAAGAGAATATCATTCCAATATCAATTTCTAACTTGCAAAATGAGACAATAATTACTATGTAAATACCAAAGGCAAACAAGTGCTTTCTATTGTGATTTGGAAAATGAATAAGACTGTAGGTGTTAGTATGTTGGTTCAATAGGAGTTAGGGTTCTATAGGAGTTAGAGTTAAACAAAGAGCTAGATGAAATTCTTCATGAAATTCACCTTGAGGAGAGAAGAAAGAATTTAACTTTGTATCTTTTGTGAGAGAACAAGGCTAGGGATTGTGGAATTTGAGAAACCCTAAGGTTACTTGGTGTGCTTGTTGTAATGATTCTTTTTGGAATGAGTGACCAAATTTATTTAGAATTGATTCTTATCTAGGAGTTGTTGGTAGCTAGGGTTTCACAGAGCTTGACTTGTAGAGTCCTAGGAGGGATTCTAAGGCTAGAGAAGTGGTTTTGAAAGGGGGAGAAGGTCTGATCCTAAAGGTTGAGGATAGGAGTATGAGATTCCAAGCTTAGGGTTAGGAAATTAGGAAGGGATTGTGTGGAGAACCTCATGCAACAAACAATCAAAATGCACGATATAACAGAAATATTGGAGCACAAAAGAGCTTTTATTGATCACGGGCCACTTCGAGAGGGCAACCTCCTTTGAGCAAGATCAATGCAAAATAACTCTTCGATGCTTTCATTATCCTCAACACATACTTATATACTAAGTCTAATATAAACAACTATTACCCCACATGAATTTGGGATAATGCAACATAATAACTAGACAACTTAACAACTATTAGTTACTTCCCATGAATGTGGGATAATACAACATACTGATGGGAAAACTTACAAAGCATATGTGTTCGATAAAATATACTAACAAAATAAAGAGGAGGGTTGACATGGGTTCTTAACATCCCCTCCCTCTTAAAAAAAAAAATCTTTTTCCTCAAAGCCTTAGATGTGGAAACTGTTGCTGAATCTGAAGGAGTGGTTCCCATGTAGCATCCTCTGGTTGCATGTTGTGCCACTGAATTAATACCTCTGTGATGGACCAAGAGAGAAGCTGAGAAGTGTGCTTATTGAGGATGGTCACCGGATATGGAATGATGGATCCTTCATTATCCCATTCTGGTAAAACAATTTGTGCTCTAATGTTGGTTCCAATCACTTGCTGAATGTGAGAAAAAGGGGGAACTGCCAATTTATAAGCAACAGACCCAATCTTTTGAAGAACTGTATGGAATAGAGATCTTTGGAGCGAGTGTTTGATTCCCTTTGAGTTTCAAGGAGGATTGCTTGTAAGGCTGTAGATGAAGAAAAACCATGTCACTGACTTGAAAAGTGTGCTCATAACAGTGCTGATCGGCTTGGTGTGTCATGCAGGTTCTAGCCATGTGAATATTGTCCTGCAGAAGGTGAAGAATCTGATGTCGGTTTCGAAGAACCATGTCAACGACCTGAACTGGTGAACTGCTGGGGGTGTAGGGAAGGAGTACTGGAGGTGTGTGACCATAAACTACTTCATATGGAGGCATTTGAGATGCAGTATGGTAGGAATTATTGTACCACCATTCAGCGAGAGGGAGCCACTTTTCCCATAGATGTTGTTCTTCAGAGGTGAAAAAACGAAGATAAGTTTCCCAATAGTTGTTGATGACTTCATTCGGACCATCTATTGGTGGTTGATAAACTGAAATCGTATTTAGTTTGGTGTCAGTAAGGAGAAAATGACTTGTCCAAGGTGCATTGCGGTCTAAGACAATGGAAGAAGGGATTCCATGAAGAAGGAATAACTTGTCCATGAAAATTTGTGTGATTGAGGAGGTGGTATATGGAGGTCTAAGAGCACAAAAATGATGAGACTTGGAGAGCCGATCAACCACAACCAAGATTACAGTCTTCCCTCCATATTTAGGGAGCCCTTGAATGAAATCCATCGAAATACATGTCCAAATCCTTGTAGGGATGGGAAAAGGTTTGAGCAATTTGGAAAGGAGTGTAGTTTCACCTTGGTGGCGCTGACAAGGAGCACATTCAGAAACCATCTATTGAATTTCTTGTTTCATTCCCTTCCAAAAGAAGTGACATCATGCCCTCTCATATGTTTTCATGAACCTAGAGTTTCCTACCAATGGAGAATCATGGAGTTCATAAAAGACTGCATGTTTAATATCCGTGCTCTGGGGAAGTACCATATGACCCTTGTATCTCAGAGAAGAACCATCCCAAGAGAAATGCGGTACCACAGAAGGGTTACCGGCCAACGATTGGATGATTTTAGATAATGAGGATTCATTGACCTAGCCTTGCTAAACACAGTGTAACCAAGTTGGAATAGGCATAGCAATAGCTGAAAGAGAGACAAAGGCATAAAATGTGTGGGAAAGAGTATCCACCACAAGAGTGTCCTTAGCCTTCTTGTAATTGATCTCATAGTCATAACCATTGAGTTTGCTAAACCAGTTCTATTGTGTTCGGGATGAGACCCGTTGTTCCAGGAAATATTTCAGAATCTGGTGATTAGTCTTGATGCAGCAAGGATTCCTAAAGAGGTATGGCCACCACTTCTGTACTGGGTGCAAAATAGTCATCATTTACTTCTCATATGTGGAGGTGGATAAATTCTTTCTAGGAAGGGATTTACCGGTGAATAACATGGGATGTTCATCTTGAAAGAGGACAACATCAAGTCCATTGTTGCAAGCATCACTCTCAAGAGTGAAGGGCTTGGAAAAATCAGGCATCTAAAGGGTGCATCAGAATGAAAGATCCAAGGGAGTATTTGAGACTGCTGAAGGTTGCATTTGAATGAAATGGAGCTAAGTGATGACACCATGTGAATTATTCTTAAGGAGTGTTTCCATGCAATGTGAACTGATGATGTTGAGAGACCCTGGTTGTAAGCCATTGAATGTGACTAAAAAATGCATCCACAATTCAGCAAAATCCCATAAGATTGGCCCAAGTGTGCGTAACCATTGAGTGCTCGAAATCACAAAACAACCTCCTAGGGGTATGACAAACATGTTAGAGCACAAGTTATGATCTCCAATAGTGATACACACACTGCGACACTTTCCTTGTCAAAGTAAGGTGCTCCCATTGGCAACCATGACTTTAAAGCTCGAGAAAGGATGGATAAAACAATCAACTTGTTTTGCAATTTGAGGGTCAATAGGTGGCTGTGGAATGTCGGCCTGATCGTCTACTCGATCCTGAGCAGCATCACAAATTTCAAGTGTAGGCGGAGAGGCCACATCCAAGAAATAGGGATTTTTTTTAGTACATTGATGTCCCCGGGTGAATTTATCATCACAATTATAACAAAGTCCTTTTTCCCTATGTGCCTGCATCTCGGCTTCAGACAAATTCTTGATAGGAGTGGTTCTAGGAGTCAGAGGGATTGGATGTCTTTGCAGAACCATATTTTTAAATGGAACAAAAGTGGATTTGGGGCGTTGCTGAGCCCTAATCTTGTCCTCCACCAACTTAGCCAACCCTAGGATTTCCATCATTGTGTTGGGACAGAACATTGTAACGTCAGATCGGATTATATCCTTAAGACCACTGATAAAGAAACTCCTGTAGAATGCATCAGAAAATCCTTCTATTTGCTTGACTAAGTTCTCAAATCCTGTTTGATACTCTCTTACAGTGCCAGTCTGGCGAATTATGGTGAGTGCTCTTGTGAATTCATCAAAACCACTAGGGCCAAATCGGTGCAAAAGGAGTTGGCAAAAATATGTCCATTAAGGATCTTCATGATCCTTGATGTACCAACAAAACCATTGAAGGGATTCACGTTCCAAATGAAATGATGCAAGTGGGACTTTGGTGACATCAAAAGTGTTATGCATATTAAAGTATTATTCTACCTTGTGTATCCATCCACTTGTATCATCACCATTGAAGCGAGGGAATTCAATATTCGGCCCACAAAAGTTACTGGAAGCAGAGAACGCAGTGCCTGCAGAATACTCAGGATGTTGTCGATTGCTCATGGCTGAACACTGAAGATGGAGGTTGAGAAATCTTTGATCCAGATCTCCAAGTTTGGTATTAAGGGTGACAAGTTCTTCTTCCATTTGTCTATTTGCTCCTACGCGGGGGACAACCATAAGCAAGTTGTTGTTGTTGTTTTTTGAAAATGGGTGGAAAAACAAAAACAGAGAGGGTTTTAGAAAGAGAAAATTTTGAGTTGGGAAAAACACGAGTGGTAACTAGGTTGTGGACACTTTCTCAGGGACAAGGAAACAAAAAATGTGAATTTCAGAAGCGAGATGAAAGAAGGAGATGGAATTTTGGGCTTCAGGAAGTGGACTTGGGATAGGGTCCTCAATGAATGAAATATGTAGAATGGAATGACATGGGTTACAATGAATTTTCAAGGGAAATTGAGCTAAATCAAGGAATATATGGCTGAAGAATTTTTTTTTTCTTCTGAAGAAATGATATGTGGTGGTGTTAGAAAGCTGTGCTTTATCAACTTGAATTGGAGTAAATGATCTGTGACAATTCCGAAATTCTGCATGTTATCAACTATAAATAGATATGGACCCTAGGTATATTCATCTTCCAAATAGTTCAAAGGTAGTCACTTGGCCACCAAGGCTGTCTCAGGCTTGAGTATTGGGGCAGTACCTCTCACTTCACGGTGCAGGTAAAACTGCTAACCGCTTGGCAAAAAACAATAGCTCTTTGGTTTTCCTCATGGATGGGAATCTATTAAATCTAGTGGGGGTCATTTTGCTTTTCACTTGGTAGGTCCTCTCAATGGCCAACTACTTGGGGGTTCCTGTGCTACTCCTCACAATGAGTTTTAGGGCTATGCCCAAGTACTTCCCATAGTGAAGCGAATATGGTTTATTCCCCGATCCAAATGAAAAATACCGTTGCAAGAAGAAGAAATATTGTAATAATCACAGTGCCAAAAAAATGTGACAGAAATTCCACCCAATGCTCAAAAACCCGTAATTAGAGCTAGGGTTTTGAGATGAATTTTTTTTTAAATGAGCATAACTAGATATATATTGCTCAGAATCTCTATTATAGGCTATTTCTGGAACTGGGAAAACCACGCTGCTTCTACCCATGAAATCAGAATAGAAATCTGGGCACTCGGTCAAAATATTTTTCGTTCTGCAATTTCCGCGGTCGTCACTAAAATTCTGAAAAATTGCTGATTTTAAATCCATGATATATCCACTTTTAGAAATCCAAATGACATGATTTTTTTTTTTTAAACTACATACTTTTGAAAGAGGAATTCAAATATGCAACTTAGTTTTCTTGAATCTGCATAGAAAGTTTCAAAAATGGATGTGAAAGTCACCACCCAATTTTGCCCCCTTTTATTTTCCAAAAAAAAAGAAAATTTCCCACTTGTGCCAAGGAAAGTGCTCTGATATCAGATGTGGAGAACCTCTTACAATGAATAATAAAAATGCACGATATAACAGAAATATTGGAGCACAAAAGAGATTTTATTGATCATGGGCCACTTCGATGGGGCAACCTCCTTTGAGCAAGCTCAATACAAAATAACTCTTTGATGCTTCCATTAGCCTCAACACATACATATATACTAAATCTAATCTAAAAAACTATTTCCCCCCATTAATGTGGGATAATGCAACATAATAACTAGACAACTTAACAACTATTACTTACTCCCCATGAATGTGGGATAATACAACATACTGATGGGATGGCTTACAAAGCATATGCGTCCGATAAAATATACTAACAAAATAAAGAGGAGGGTTGACACGGGTTCTTAACAGTTTGGAAGGGTAGAAAGATAGGGTTTTAGGCTAGGTGTCTATTTAGGTCTAGGTACTTAGGGTTTAGGTCTACAATAACAAGGCCAAATCTAGGTTTGACAAGCCGAGACAACAAATGGAAGGGCTGAGGTGTGAAGGGAGGCTTGGAAAACTAGAAAAAGATCTCGATAAAATTAGTTGGTAGCAAAAAGAATACTTCATGGAAACATTTACTAGATTGAAAAATGATTTGCACCATGATTTACAAGATCAGGTATGTGGTATTTAAAATTATCATTGTTATTGTACACGTTTATGCAGTTGTGTATTTTTTTGTTAACTAACCTATAGTGTTAAATATTTTATGCATTTTATTGTGAACATACAGACTTTATTGCTTCGTCAACAATAAGTATTGAAAGCGCATCAACTATAAACTACTACTGCATTTGACATAATGTATGCAAATCTGTAATAAAAGGAAAAGTAATATAGATAAGTGAAAAATGTTATATTAATATACACAAATTACCAATCATATATAGTAGTAGTGAAAAATGGAACATCATTCCCAATGTCTATACAATGGAACTTGTGCCGTATACAAAATATGGCAACTCGTGCCCTATACAAAATATGACAACTCGTGCCCTATACAAAATATGGCAACTCGTTCCAAAATGCCACATCATGGATAATGTACATAGGAGGGTCTCTCAATCCTCCTAACCACCCTCAGAGCTCCCAGGTTCACCTCCAAAATCAATCTTCCTTTTCTTCGAGCTAGAGGAAGCTCAGTTCTTCGGGCTACTTTGACCACCTCCCCTTGGGCTCTGAAATGACAACAATTAAATGTCAACTCCTGCAGGAAATTATACAAGTATAAAACACAATTTAAAAATCAAAATTACGTTTTCAAATCTTAAATAGCTCACCTCAAACGATACCGTAAGTGGTGTGTGGGATACCCTCCTTCGTGATCCCAGTCTCCCGACAATGCCACCCTGCAACATTTAAACAGTAAGATAACTCATACAATTTACTGCCTATGTTAATTTTCATTAATATTACATGATATTTTCATAAACTAATAAATCTCACCGTGAACACAACAAGTTGGTCCTGGGGGCTGGCAAGTGGAGCAATCGGTTGGTCCTCAGGGGTGGCAGGTGGAGCAATTAGCTGGTCCTTGGGGGTGGTAGGTGGAGCAGTGGGTTGGACAACCTGCTCTAATTCTAGGGTGGATGGCATAGTGGAGGATGTATCCACATCAACGTTGGCTACAAAACAATGGGGAACGATGGGAGAAGGCGTGGACTGGAGTGGGAGAAGTGGTGATGTATGACGATAAACCCCAACCGACTATAGAATGGATTGGGGCACCTTAGAAGAGGAAATGAGGGTGGTGGAGGAATATCAGGGAGGGGGATGAGGTCTAGGATGGGGTGGAGGGATGGGTGAATGTGGATNGAAGGGGGGAGGCTGGAAACATTGGAAATTGCAAGGGAGGGGGTGTATGGGTGGGGTGGGGAGGAGTGAGCGAAGGCTGTGACCGAGAAGGGGGAGCTGGATGAAAGCGTGGTGGTGGATGGGAGGCACGGGATGGATGGAACAAAGTTGGGAGGGATGCAGGGAAAGGTAAATGTATGCCAAGGGCTACACTTGGCATATATGGTGGGAAAAAGGTAGTCGATGGAGAGATAGTGACACCGACGTGCCTATGTACTCAAACCTGCATACACATTCATGGCCTCGTATATTAGTAAATAAAAAATACAGCTATAAAAATCTAAGCCATCAAAATTGAAATTAAATTTATACTTTATTACAAGATACCTGCTCACGAGGGGATCTGCTATTCCTCGTCGAGGATGGATGGTCACTCACTCCTGCAGACACCTATTCATTTGCACAAAAATATTTAGATTCAATTACTAAATATCAACTACATTGGACGACAAGATTAATTACTAACATTAAATTTAATTACTGAAAGAAAAATACCTGTGTGTATGGTGCCGCGATGTCCTCTGCAGCTGCCATGGATCCATCTAGGTTGAAGGAACCAATGTCCTCCAACCTAGGGGTTGGAGATTCAGTACTAAAGAGATATACATTAAAACAAATCAAGTCATCAACATCTAATTCTAAGTTAAATTTATTAGAAATTATGATATTGCATAACATATAATCAATACTTGAACATTAAATAAAACAATAACTAACCCGGTGTAGGTAGCTTTATGTGGCATGATCTTGCGTGGGGACATGGCATAGTTTCCCACAACAAGGACAATGATGTGGCACTAGTCCCATCGAGTAGGATGGATCATCCTGGATACCACCTATAGTCGCTCTAACTCTCCCACCACTAGTAGACTGTGCAGAAGTGTGTCTCTCGGGGTGGTCTTGCTCGCTCTGTGAGGACATAACCACAAATATGGTATGCTTGAGAAGTTCCTATGTGGAATGTCTAATGGACTCATGGATATCATCTATCCCACTACCTAACCCAGGGGGTTGAGGAAGCAAGTTTGGTTCTCTCCTAGGTGCAAGAGGTCCTCTGAGTGGGCTTCAGCGAGCATGATGTCAATCTTGGGATGAGCCAAAACTAACACCCTAGCATCGAAGTAGTTCACATGGAACCCTAACAAAAAATCATCCCACAGTTTCTTGCAAAAATAATGCAAGGACTCGACATTGTTGCATGGAGGCTTGTTAAAAACCATGAACCATATCTTCCTCCAGCCTTTCTCTCCATGGCTGCTAATTACACCAGTTCGTGCGAACTCACCTCTTCCTCACATCTGGAGGTTGTCTTGTTCTCAAATTTGTAAATTTTCTCCACAGTTGGGATTTTGTGATATTCAGGTTTTTTATGTCCTCTTTGGATATACTAGTTCTATAATGTTCTCTCATTCGAGCCCTATATTGGCTCAAATTGGTTAATCTCACTGTGGGAAATGTTGATAGATTCTATTATGTTTTGCAGTGATGTGGTGAGGAAAACCCAAGAGGGTTCCCTGGTGTTCTTCAATTCATCACTCAATATTCTTAATTGGTTTAAATCCCTGTGTAATTCATCTTTGTTTTTTTCTTCATTTAATTCAGGGTTTGGATCCTCTGGTTGGTTTGTTTCACTCCTTTCTTGGGATGGATCATTGGTATTTATCATTGTGTTTAGGTAATTTGTATCTACAATATCTAATTTTACCAATTTCATTTTATTTGCATTTTTTAAAAATTTTGTATTTTATTTGAAAAACAATAAAAAACATTAAAATAAACAAAAAAAAATGACATTCCTACTCCATCTACCTTACTCCAACGTCGTGGGTGTCATTTTAGGCAGCTTGGACCCTTTCTTTGGGCTCCTTGGGTGTCGTTTTTGCCTCCTTTCGCGCTCACGGTTGTGTTGTGAACAAAACAAAACTGTTCACTATTTTGTTTTTTGTTTTTTTATAACACTAGGATGCACATGCATCCCTATTTGCGATTGCACAAAACATGCACGCGCGTCCACATACACATGTACACACTTACACATGAGCATGTCATTAGGGGCATGTGCACACTCCTATTTTCCACCCTGGAAATCCGGCATGGAGGTTCATCACCACCGAAGCAGGAGCATGTGCATGCGTCCAAGGGTGCGTGCACATTCTTTTTTTTTCCGCTCGCGCGCTCCCATTGCATCATATTTGGGTAGCAGCTTCTTGCAAGATCCTTTCATAGTATAAGTGGTTACTTCACATGTAATTAGATCCACACTAGTGAGTAATTTGAGCTAACATGGATCCCACTTGGTACCTTGGTGTTCAACAGGATACATTGACCTACATGAGGCATAAATTCCCCATACGAACTCCAATTGAGGTGATATTTGCACCATTGGAAAGATATGGAAGTGTAGAACACCATCAATAGGGTAAAAACTTGTTTATAAATTTTTGATCCCCAAAAACATCATTTAGGCCCTCAAATGGGCCTTGAAAGGTTCTAGACCCCAAATCTATAAAGTAAGACCTACCCCCATAATGGGACCTACAAGCCAATTAATCCAATAATTATACCTACAAGGTAGTAATGTATATGAAAATTCATATATTTATCCATTTTTTATCTGGAGAAGGCTATTCCTTTAACAATTTTTAATTCATTGAAAAGTAGGTCTACATAATGTCCATAATCTAACAATCCAAAATACATTTTTGTTAATATACAAATGTAATATCTGAATTTTGACCTTAACCACAATGGGCATGAGTCCCATTGCATAATTTTTATATTGCATCTTGGGTGCAAGACCCCACAGCACATGTGTATGATGATTTATATATTGGGCGTAAGTCAATGCATATGTTTTATTTCGCATGTATGTGATTGTATATGTTGGGCATGGACCTTGATGGACATGATTATTGGCGTAGGACGATAAACTGATTATATTATGTGATTTACCTTAAAATGCATATACTGAGATGATTATTGTTATAGAACATGCAGAATATTGAATGCATAATTGAGTTTTATAATGTGTTGGGTGTGGACCCTGAAGCACATGAGTGATGAGATTTTGTGTTGAGTGCAAGCTCGAGAGAACATGAGTGATTTGATGTTTGTGTTGAGCGCTAGATCTAGAGCACATGAGTTATGAAATTTTTGTGTTGGGCATAATCTATGAAGCACATGAAATATAAGAATTGGAAGTGTTGGGCATATGCCTTGGAGCATTCCAAATTGATATTGAGCATAAGCTCTGAAACATCAGATCCTTGGCCATTGTATCCCTAGGTGTATTATACAAGTACATCCTAGATTTAGTGTTGAGCGAGAGGCTATGGAATTGCACTAAGTGTAACTCTCAGTTTTAGCGTTGAGTGTGGTCTCCGAATAATGCTAGGAGTTACTGAAAATTAATTGTATCGAGTGAAAACGACTTTGAAAAACACTGACCTTATCTTACTTATTAAGTTGATTAAATAAAATTTCAAATTTCTACTTTTCATCAAGTACTAAAAAACTACCATGATATACAAGGTAATCCAACATGCAAGGAGGTTTAGAGCTGTTTAACTTAGTTGACCAAGCCTACCTGAAGGCCTTGATAAAATAAATAATTATAAACTAATGAAAGCACCATGTAAATGGGATCATGCTATAATATGCCTAAATAAATATTAACAATAATATTTGTACTATATATAGTTTATATATGTTATGAATACAAGGGTTAGTACATATATTAAATAATAATGAAATAATAAATATAATGATTAATAAAGAATCTATATGTTATTATTTACTAAAACTCATTAAATAAATATTTAAACCTAAAAGAGTCAAATTAGGAACTAGTAAAAGAGTTCTTAAGTTAATTATAATAAATTATTAACTTCACATAAATCAATTATAGATTATTTGCAAGAAGATAATAGATTCTTGATCTAACTGAAGTTTGAAACAACTGCCATTTTCGCTAAAGATTGTCTATAAATACCAAATCCAAGGAAAGGATTGGGTATCCCAAATCTGATCTGATCATTATTCCTAATAATTTTGGAGAGCATTTCCAAAAGCAAAGCAATCTAGTACTGAACCTGATATTCCAGCTAAAAGAAGCCTCACCTTTAGGATCTCTATACTACTTGCATGTTGGAACCAGCTTGGGGGGATCATGACTAAAACTAGGAATGTTTCTGGTTCATGGTTGGGAGGAACGTGGTAGTTCCCAAGTTATTCGATTAACAGATCTGAGGTCAGAACTAACTAAGTTTTTATTAATTCTATGTGTTTAAGTGTATAGGTTTTCTTAGCTATTAATAAACTGAAAGTTCCAGGTATGAGTTTTTTTTCCTCCTCTAGTATTTACAGATTTTTACCAAGTAGTGTTTATGATATTGATTGAAAATCTGCATATTGAATACATGTTTCAACTAGATTTCCATTTTTTTAATTTATTGAAACTCAGTTTGAAATATTTATACAATCTCTAGGGTTAAATTTTATATTGCAGGTAAATGTATTTGCTTAACCTTAAATCCAACCTTCATTTCCTAGATAGGTGTTCACAGTTTAAATTCTCTTAGTTTTTTAATTTAAACAAATTTAAATGTCAAACAGTTTAAATTAGATTCAAAACCTACCTGTTAGATAACTAGCTACTAGGTATTGCTCAAACATTATTATAAAGTTAAACCATAGATTTCACAAATCTAGGTAAAATAAACCTTAATATTAATTAAAATCAAATAAAATCATTTATTCCTTGAAACTAAAACATTATACAAACTTTGCACCAAAACATTTAAATAAACCATTTGTATTCATAAACAACCATACTGGACATCAAATCTCCAAAACTCATTAATTCCAACCCTCAACATAAATCCAAACGCTCGTAGATTTCATATTTCCAGCCAATGCATTTGTTCCCAAAATATAAATGCTCTTAAAACACAAAACATAAACAACATTACTTAAAATAATATAATATTTATAAACACATTGTTTCCAAACCATGCTATGAAAATATTAAAACCTTTCTAAAAACCTTAATACACTCAGCCCAACCTAGACATCGCATCCTATAAAGGATTGGGTGCCGGTCTGCCAATATTTTATAAAACAAATTGCTACCAGCGAATCACATCTATTACATTGTAGTATAAACTCAAAGAAAACATCCAAACCAAACAGAGTTATTCCCAACGCATCGCGTTGAGAAGAACAAAGAAATCATAAGAACCATTACAAAAGAATTGTTGGGGAAAAACATTAACCAAATTTATAACATATATCCAACTATTTAATTGTCAACTCAGAGATAGCGTAAAATTGTAAGGTACAGACAAAATATATGCAGGGGCAGAGTATTGCTAACTTAATCTAATATTCTAGGTGACTGAAATTAAAAATACATGCGACTAAAATTGAATTAATCTTGCAAAAGTAGGAAATGACATGAAAAGAAATCTAATCTAGAAAAGCAGGAAATTGTATGAAATGAATCTAATTGCCGAAAACATGAAATTGCATAAATTAAACTTGGTAAAGAAAGACTGAAATTATAGATGTAAGCTCATGACAAATCTATACTATCAATTTAGAAGAAAGAAATCATTGAAATTCTATACTAACAATTCATAGGAAAGAAATCACTGAAATTATGACTAACAATTCATAAGAAAGAAACTCAAATTAACATGGGAAAATAAAAAGATTTGCATTAAAGCATCGTACCCATTACATAACAATCAAAATCCACTCGATGACTAACTCTCAAAATATCTAAACTATTCTCTACTACCAAACCACTAGACATGCCTCTAACAAAATGAGGAGAGAGCCCTCCTATTTATACACGAATTCAAGATAACCAATCCATAATTATAGATCCACTATTCTCTCAACTTATCCCTCAAAATCCTCAACAAATCCATTTTTCTCTCAACTTATCCCTTCAAATCCTCCAACAAATATTGGATGATATATTCTCTTCACATTTCCATGATCTTCTCCTTGAAATTAGCCCACATCTTGAAGATGAAATTCGAATTTGAGGTTAGGTGGTGGCTTTTGAGCTTGTTAAAGTCTTCAAATACACCTGTAATCATCACCAAACTCATCTAACTTTGAGGTATAATGAAAATATATATATTTTTTATTAATATTTAACCACAAATTCACTCAAAATACTCAAAAATAAATTATTTGGAAAATGGTAATATAAACCCATATGTATTCTCAAAGTGATGGATATTAATGGTTTTATGGAAAGATAAAATAAGAATAAGGTGACAAATGGTATATGAAAGATGAATAAAATGTGGTATTTTTGCGACTCAACATTCCCCCCAACTGAATGTGTTGCATGTCCTTATGCAACTGTACATAAGCTTTTTTTGGCTTTACATGATGATGTTTGTAATAGTAAATCATTCTATGATGTGAAATGCATAAGTAGCAGTTGATAATATATATATATATATATATATATATATATATATATATATATTTGTGGATGGTTCTTGTGTTAACAACCACAACAAATGTTGGTTCTTGTGTAAAGAACGTTCATTTCTTTTATTTGTATTTTTGTTGCAATCATAGGATTTAAAAGTATACATTCACTCGAAATGATAAGCTATCAATGTTCATTGGAAAACCTTGTCTTCATGTTATGAGTTATGCAAATTGTAATAAAATGTATGTTTGAAGAGACATGTTGGTCAATGGTGAATAAGATGACGGAAAAAAATGGAATCACATGGTAATGAATACACCCCACACCCCCGCCCCCCCCACCCCCACCCCCAACTGAAGATGCCTTAGGTTCATGAAAATAAGTAAGGTAATGTAACAGGGCGAGGGAATTTTACAAATTCATTTATTTTCTAGAATTTAAGGAATTACATGGTTAAAGATTAGAAAACAACATACCTCCACTTACCCAAAAAGTTGATGAACTTATGTAATAGGAATGTGGCTGATACTGCTGTTGGATCATAGAGTGTGAAGTGAAGAAATATGAACTGCTACTTAGTTGGATGAAGTAAAAGATGAAAGCTGAAAGTAGAACTGTGGTACTCTCATATGGATGAAGTATGCTACTGTAAAACTGTTGATGGTGTCATGAAATGTATATATTCTTCACCTACTACAAAAATCGATGGTACAGTTCTTACCATGTGAATAAATGGGTCGATGTTGAGCATGGAAATAAGTCATTGGATTATCGACCATTGATGAATGTCATTAACTAATGTGAGGCAATCTCACCATTGATGTCAATGAGTGCAAGGGTACCTAAGTACATCGTGAAAAGTGAGAACAAATGAGCTGATGTCGAGCTACTTGCAAGATCTAATGATCAGAGGAAATTGATGTATTCCCATGATTGTCAGCAAGAGAACTTGCTATTAAGGCATGCAAACCTCAAGGTACTATAAATAAAATATAGTCTGTATCCCACATAAGGTGCCGAGGTCGATGGGGAAAGACTTGTTGAAAGGTGGGACTTAAGGAATCCCACATCAATCAACACGAGTTGTACATAATGAGTGGTAGGACTATAGATAAATTATCTCATGGTCAAACAATTTTTATGGCAAGGGAAACAAAGCAATGTAGTGATGGAAAGGAAGCTGAATGGTTTTATTCATAAGGAAAAAGATGAACTGAAAATAAGGAAAATGTGTGCGAATCAGAATGGTAGACATGCAAGAAGTCATGATTTATAAGATAGTGAAAAATTAGACTCTAACGTGGATGATGAATAAACTTTGGAAGGAAAAAGGGTGAGTAATCATGACATGGCGTAATTGGTTTCTGAACGGCTTCTTTGTGGCAGCAAAATGTCATGACAAGCATAGAGGAAACTCAACTTCTTCAAGCTTTTAGTGGAACATTTTTTTTTCTTCTGAAAATCTTTTGCGATTCTAGAAATTATTTCTGCATGCCATTCGTCCGTCTTTAAACCTGAAAAAGGTCATATTTTCTCAGCAACAAAATTAAGAGCACATTGAAAAATACATGAAAATATGTGCTTAACAAAAATTAAAGAGAATAAATAAAATTCTCTTATACCTCAAGTATCAACCCTTCTTGTCAAAACCTGTGTTTGAGTGACTTTGTTCAAACAAGTTAGTGCAACAAACATAAAATTTGATCAAGTTCATTTATAGTTATTAATTTTATGATTTTGTTTGTTACCTAATAATTTTTATTTATTTATATGTTTTTAATTTTAATTTTAATTTTTGTATTGTTTTCATAACCCTTTTATTATTTCTGAAGTGTTTTTGTATATATATATATTTTAAATTTGATTTTATAAAAACAAGTTTTTATGTGTTTTTATTTTAATATTTAAAGTATAAGTTTTATTATGTCAATGCGCTTTTTTCTAATGTTTTTAATTGTTTTTCAATAAAAAGAATTTGGAACAAAAATAAAAGTTTTTACATCCTCTTTTTACAAATATTAACGCATCTTAATGTAACAACTGAGCAACAGAGAGAGAGGGTCAACCCCTCTAAAAGAAGACTATCTCAATGACCTAGAATAGAGAAGAGTGTGCAAAGAAATGATTTTTTATGATAAATTTGGCATCTTGAAACAAAAACCTACCTCCCCCACAGGGAAGATGTGCTAGGTCCCACTGTGCAAAAATAAAAATTAAGAAGAAGGCTTAGCTCTGACAGCAACTGCCTTTGATTTTAAAGAGGCATATTAATTATATATTTATTAATTTTTGAACATTATTTTATGTTTTTCTTAGATTACTTTTTATGTTTATATATATATTTTGTTTATTTACATAATGTTACTTTGTATTTATATATATATTTTTAATTTTGTGTTATTGTTATAATTATTATAACACCTTTTATTATTATGATTGATTTTTTTTTCCTAATGTTTTTTTATACATATATATTTTAATTTTTATGTTGTTATAATAAAGATTTATTTACAAAACCCTTTTATTATTGTTTTTTTATTTTTATTTTTTTTTAAATTTCATTTATTTACAAAAAGAACAACTAACATATACAATTCACCCTTACGACTTACCCTCCGTGCCTAATGAATGCTGGAAATGCTTAACTCTCTCCACCAGAAGATGGTGCAGAATATTGACTGTCTGTCCATCAGGTGTTCTCTGCAATTTTTGCTTCTCATAATATAAATAGGATGTTAAAATATAGAAGAAATTGTGGAGTGTTAATTGCATTCATTACCTCTATCTAGGTATGGAATTTGACGTGGTGTAGGATGTATTTAGCCATATGGAGGAGGCCAACATGGCATTGTGAGTCGTGACTGGTAGGTTGGAACTTGGCAGTGTCAGTCATGACTCATGGGCGATAGGTCTTGCGAGAAAACAATATTGTGAAATATTATCACTAGCGGCCAAACAACATGAATAGTATAATAGCACTTGATTCCAGTTTTAGAGCATAGACATGCAGTTTACGTGGATTACATGGTAAGAACATTAACTGTGTCAACCAATGGTTATCACTACACCCTTTCGAGTAGCGCGCTAAGTAACAAACTCTATAAATATGTAGCTGAATAAATTGAGCCCAAAAAACAACATTTGCTTCGATTTGGAATACGGGATTAACAAGATCAATGGCCCAATTAGCAGCAGCATCCACAGTGCATAGATTGTGTTCCTAAAAGAACAGTCTCAATCTGATGTAATTTCCGTACCACCATGTTTCTTGTCCTTTAGATTTCTTTCTTGTGCATATACTTCTTGAGTTTTTTATTTCAATATTTTAATTTGGTGTATAAACAACTATGACCATTTCTATGTAAACATTAGAAGGGAAGTTGCATATGAGGAGACCTAAGATTTGAGTAATAGACGAGTTCAAACATTCCTAGAACTAATTAACTGCATAATTTCGGTCTAAATGGATGAGATGATAATATTTCCAATCCATAACCTTAAATACATCAATATTAACTTAGAACTGATAGCTTCATGAATAAACTAAGAAAATAATAGAATCCGACAAATTGTGGAATGGGTAAACAAATAGCTTCATTCCAAACAAACTACGTGTAACATTTAAATTCCTCACATGTCAAATAAGAAACAAATTCAACCCTTATTTAATCGTGAGTGCATTAAGAGATATGTATTTTCAGTTTAGTCATAAATTTTATGGGTTCAAATCCCTAACATGATAGCCACATGAGACCAATAGATGGTCCCTTCAGCTTCATCTATAAGATCCATAAACTCTCATATAATAGATTGACAATTTATTTCTTTTGATCATGTTGAAATCTAAAATCATAATAGACTGAAGGAATTACAAATCCTATGGTGAGATCTTAACCAAAGACTATGTAAACTCTTGTTGAGATCAAACTATGAGATAGTCGACATAGCATTGTACATATTATTTACATTATGTACTTATATGGCCATGGGGTTGGGTTGCATGGGCATGTCTGCCCTCTATGGCCCTGATACAAATTATTTGCATTCAATTACGAGTTCTAGAATATGGCTGGAAAACACAAAAGCTTTTCCATCTCATGAAACTTATTGTGAATGGAGTATGTGCTGTTATCTTTGGTTTTCACAAACAAGAATTTTTTTTCAAGAAAAGGGTTTTTGCAATTGTACTACTAGACCTTCCTAAAATTTAACATAGACAATCAAATTAAGTTCCTATTGTCTTAGTTGTGGTTGTGTAATGGATCTGAGGAAGTTACCAGACTAACGCCATGTGGAGACACAAATGATATGCTATGGTATTGAGAGATAGTGCCAAGAAGAGGATGCTCTACAATGGAGCGACCGATGGAATTGATCCACTGATTCTGTTGTAGCCTAGATGACATAAAATCCCATATTGAAGGCATACAGATCACTGGATTTAATGACATGAGTAAGTGGAAGCCATGGAATTGAAGCAAACATTGCCTGCCCAAGAGAAATATGTATAATAACCAAACTCCAAAAAAACAAAACATAAAAATATTTTTGGCAATGATTTTGCGATAATTATCTTTCAGGAGCATGAGGATTTAATCGACAACCTGCTTGAGCTTGCTATTCCTAGGAATTCCCAAGACAGATCCATTCACCCAAACCAACACACTATATAGCACTTGAAGTAGGGAATTCTACTGAATACTAGGCAAATAACTAGCACCCCAACCTGATACAAGAACCTATATGAGCTGCATTTTAAGTATTATTGTGAAGTCATACTAACATTCCATTGATGAAAGCATGTCCATGTGAATTGATATCTTACTTATAAATCCAGTGCTTCAGAAAGAGAGTGAGTTGGATCAAAAAAATTTTAGTAAACAGTCTCAGGTTTCACCGACTCGGATTCAACCAACTGCTTTTGTATCTTTTTTCTTTCCATCTTAGCTAGAGGGGTTGTTACCCATTTAATGCATCCTTGAATACCCGTTAGCATTAAATTTAGAGATTTATTGGAAGTTCAAATCGAGGGTTAATGCATATAATTGTTGTCTGTGTCTTTGAAGGCGGAATAAACACCACACTCACATTGCATATATCACCCGAATAAATCGTGGATCAACAACCAAAGTGGATGAATGTCCTGTCATTTCACCAAGCAGAGTAATCTCGTCGGGTGGGTCTAGCCAGTAAATAAGCAAGATATTCTACCGGTACTCTGCGTGAGTTTGTTAACGGCTCCACTAAACTAGACAAGTGTGAGACTATGAAGGAGGGCGGTTTGGTTGTTGCCTCCAAATTGTGAGTTGGTTTTAACAAATGCCAATGTTGTTAGAATCTATGGTGGGAGATTCAGATTCAAATGTGGCAAGCACTCTTAATTTGGTAAACAATGGAACTACTCCCGGATATGTGCAATCTAATCCCTAGATTTGTGGCTATACTCTAGGTCTGTGTGGAGCATTTCATTAGGACAGAGTGGATTTTAATTGATATCTTATAGATACGTTTTCTTCAGTTATCCAGATTTAATACCTGCTTGACCTACATGCGCTCAATTCATTCAATATCCAGTTCTTTTAATATACCAAGATTGTTTCTACACAATGTTCTACAGATCCACGTAGTCTTTATTTTAGTAAATTATTCCTCATGTCATTTTTGTTTTATTGAATTTGTTGCAGGTTTAGTTTCTTGGGTGCGACTTGAACCTCGCTGAGATACTATTGCATCCAAATATAAAGGGTTTTTGCACAGTGAACTAAAATTCAGTCGAGCGCAAATGTGGAGGAGGATTAATTTTATGTTTACAGGTTGCGAATGAAAGGCTGAAAGGCTGAAGCATTTGTAGGTTGTGCATGAAAGGCTGTTTGCAGGTTGCACATGAAAGGCTGAAGCATAAAATATTCACAACTATTTTTTCTGCANATTTAAAAGTTTCATTTTTTAATTATATATATATATATATATATATATTAATGTTTAATGTTGCAGGTTTGTTAATTTAATAATATATATTCTTTTAAATTTTGTTTCATTTTAAAGTATTCTTAGAAGCAAAATAGATTTTTATTCCCAACACAGTTAGAAAATAGGTGTTGATCAAAGGGTTAAATTTTTATTTTTTATAATTTAAACTTAAATTTATATTTTAAAAACTAAGATTAAAACAAACAAAAAAAACATTGTAAAACTAAAACAAAAACTATATATAGGAAAACTAAAACTAGCATATAGATTTATTTATTTGTTTATTATATTTTTATTTGGTTATTTGTTTATTTATTTTATTTTTTATTTGTTCATAGATTTAAAAGAAACTAACTCCTAATGCATTTTTTACTCTTAGTATGACTAAAAATTATTTAAAAAATAAAAATTCATAATGAAAAGAGATCAAGATTTCATAAATATTTTTTAGATTTAAAAGATTGAAACAAAATTAAAAACAAAATAGTAATTAAGAAGAAAAGAAAATGAAAATTTTATTAAACAAAACATTAAAGCAAGTTGAAGCATCCTACATGCTAATTTTAAATTAGAAATAAAAACTAAAATCTACCTACATTACTTTAATTGGAATTTTCAATCATTTAAGTGTAGTGAAATTTCCAGTGGAACCATACATGTAAAAGAAGTAAAAAAATGTTTACATATGATTTTATAAAATGAAATCTAATATATTAAAAAATATGCGGAATTAGGTATTGTGAATGTAAGTTAACAAAGTAAAAATGAAAAAAAAACTAATCTTAACTAACACTTACTTGGAACCATTGTTTGATGCAACTCTTGTTTGGATGATGATCACCCCATATCCCTTCTTCATCCTCTTCAATCTCTAGTTCGAACATGTGTTCTTCATATGATATGCATGATTCTTCAAATGTCGATTCTTCCTTGTTTTCTTCAGGAAGAGTGATTTCATCCTTGATTGTTGTCAAGATCTCCTCTTCTTGAGAAGAGAAGATCTCAGCTTTTGCTAGTATCTGAGTGAGCTTCTCTAGTCTTTTGTTCATCCTAAAATAATTTTACTAAAATCAAATCAAATTCTAAAAAGAGAGAAAAAAAAACGAGTACATGACAAATGCAAAAAAAAACAATACAAAATGGGTTAGTACAAAACGAATGCAAAAACAGAAAATAAAAATGTGCACAAAAATATGTACAAAACAAAAAATGAACAAATACAAAATTAAGAGCAAGTTAGTATGAACCAAAGGCTAGCCCAAAATTGAAAGCAATCCAAACTTTACACTACAAAACCGTAAAAAAAAAAAAAACTTGCATAAAAACAAACTCACATTTGCAGAAAATGAAAGAACACTCTTGCAGGAAAAGTAAACACTTTGCAGAAAAATAAACACGCTTGCGAAAACAACAAGGCTTTGGGGTGACCCACTAAAGTGGATGCATCTAGCTGTTACACCATAGAAATTCTATAGTGAAGTCGTCCTTGCATCTTACCGTTTCCCCTCCCCCTTTCTATGTAAGAAAAAACGAACTACCTATCTAAACTTTGATCAATTTTAGCACCTCCTTGGCAACGACGCCAAAATGTTGGGGAAAAACATTAACCAAATTTATAATATATATCCAACAATTTAATTGTCAACCCGGAGAGAGCATAAACTTGTGAGATACAGACAAAATATATGCAAGGGAAGAGTATTGCTAACTTAATCTAAGAATCTAAGTGAGTGAAATTAAAAATACATGCGACTGAAATTGAATTAAGCTTGCAAAAGCAGGAAATGACATGAAAAGAAATCTAATCTAGAAAATCAGGAAATTGTATGAAATAAATCTAATAGAAGAAAACATGAAATTGCATAAATTAAACTTGGTAAAGAAAGACTGAAATTATAGTTGTGATCTCATGACAAATCTATACTATAAATTCATAAGAAAGAAATCATTGAAGTTCTATACTAACAATTCATAAGAAAGAAATCATTGAAATTCTATACTAGCAATTCATAAGAAAGAAACTCAAATTAACATGAGAGAATAAAATGATTTGCATTAAAGCATCATCCCCATTACATAACAATCAAAATCCACTCTATGAATAACTCTCAAAATATCTAACTATTCTCTAATACCAAACCACTAGACATGCCTCTAACAAAATGAGGAGAGAACCCTCCTATTTATACATGAATTCAAGATAACAAATCCATAATTACAGATCCACTATTCTCTCAACTTATCCCTCAAAATCCTCAACAAATCCACTTTTCTCTCAACTTATCCATTCAAATCCTCCAACAAATATTGGATGAGATATTCTCTCCACATTTCCATGATCTTCTCCTTGAAATTATCCCACATCTTGAAGATGGAATTCGAATTTGAGGCTAGGTGGTGACTTTTGAGCTTATTAAACTCTTCAAATACACCTGTAATCATCACCAAACTCATCGAAATTTTAGGTATAATGAAAATATATTAGTTTTCTTAATATTTAACCACAAATTCACTCAAAATAATCAAAAATAAATTATTTGGAAAATGGTAATACTAAAGATAAAATAGGAATAAGGTGACGAACGGTATATGAAAGATGAATAAAATGTGGTATTTTTGCAACTCAACAAGAATAATATCAATGAAACATGGGTTTACAACCCTCAAAACATAAGTCCAAATCATTACCAACCCAGTATGGAATCCTGTAGGCCTCAAATAAAACAAATCAACACTTTACGAACTATACCATCCATCAAGGGTTTCACCTCCTAGCCTACCCGTGGAAGGTTCTATTATAAACACTGTATATCAATGATGGAACAAAGCTATGCTCATTCCCTATACCACCTTATGCACAATCATGATTTAAACATAAACACATTTAAATAATAAACCCAGGCTGTGTATCAACGTTACAAGTCAATCTAAATGCTCACAGACGTCTATCAGGAGCAACCAAAACATAAAAAACCCAACCATATATTTAAATAGACCACCTGATGCTACCTTACAAATAATTTACCAAATTGTGGCATCATTGGTGCCATTGCAGAGCAATGTCACTATAAATTCAAAAGAAATGCATCATAAAAAGAAACACAAAGTCATTTACCCAAACAGAGTTTGTTCATTAAGTCAAATTAAAACCAAAATCATGTCATTGCAAATGCTATATTTATACATAGAGCCGAACCAAGTTTATAACCGTCAAAACATATCAAAATTTACATTGGTAGAGCCATGAAAGGCTTTACACAATCGCTTATACAATTTACAAAAAAAAATTAAGAAAACCCCAAAGAACGAAATGGTTTAAACGATACATTTCCCCACACCCAAGTTTTGAAACCACTGCTTAAATCCACCCATAAATTAAAGGCCATTTCCTTTTAGGGATTACCAAGAGGTTGGTTGCACAAGCAACCCACAACACTGACCTCAAAACATGCAGAGTGCCCATGCTTGCTCACCTGCACAAAACACAATGAATATATCAGAAGTATGTATTATCGAAATTGTAAAGAAAACCAACAACATAAAGGTGCAGACCAAGGTTGAACACATACCTGTCAAGGGAGCATAGAAGACTACTGGTTGCGCAAACCTCATAGGGAGCATGATAACACCACCTCCAACACAACGAAAACTAAATTAATGACATCCAAACTCTACACAGTGCTTGAGGCATTCTGCCTGCATTTTCCAAAGCTCATTTATTTCGCCACCCTGTCCACCACTAATATACAGATCAAATCCCACATTGTTATAGTTTTCATTCACGTTGATTACACCATCGTGTAAAAACCCCAATGCCTTAAGTCTTAAACACCCCATCATAACACTTTCACAAAGTTGAGCCATAGTTTCGATGGTATAGTTTATTCCATAAACTAACCCCTCCACACTATAGTTCAAAGCTTATAAAATATTACATCTAAGGTTTTAAAAACTTCACATATAGTTTATACATGCACACATATAATTTATAATCCCTTCTTACCATAGGATTAAGGTATAGTTTAAGTTTAGGACTTTGGTCCTCTCTTAAAACATTTATGCACATGAATAATGTAGTGTAGGTATAGCTTGGTATAGATGTAGGATGTTATTTATTTCCATTATCATGTGACTAAGTTCATCAATGAAATCGCTTGCAAAAGAAAAGAAATACATGCCTTAGTTCATGAAGAACTATGTAAACCCCATAGCAATAGGAATCCTTACCTTTTCTAGTGGACCCTTAAGGGATAGAATCACACCACTCCACCCCTTGACATACAGAGGTAAGTCAACCTATATATTAATAAAACCATAAGAAAATTTAAATACAGGTAAAAAAAAGTGAAAGGTAAAACAAAGTGAAGTGTCGACAAATGTCAGCAACTAATAGACAAGAAAAGTAAACTTACAAACATGTCAAAGTAATAGAACAACATCATGTAAAACATCATCATTAGAAAAGAAACACATATAGGGAAAGCAACCTATGAAACTTAGGTTTAGTTTTACAACAAATTTTTTATTCCGCAGAAGATTTAAAGATGTCCTTGAATTTCAGTACTTTATTATCCTAAGATATATTTTATTTATTTATGAATTTTAGGGACATTACAAATGGTATCAAATCCCATATTCAAACACTAAGAGACCTAATGGGCACTACCAAAAAATTCGTTGTAGAAATAAACATTTCAAAATTGTATTTGAAATTGTGTTAACTAACATGAAGTTGTTTGTTACTAAATATTTTAATTGCAGGATTAAAGAATATTTCAGATCATAAATACAGAAGAAGACAACAGCCGACAAGGAAATTTTAATACCCCCACACGAGAAGAAGAACTGGTGGTTGAATTAAATTTTGATATACTAAAAACCATACAAAGTGTGCAAGTAGACTTATAAATATTCAAGGATGATAATATGAATGAAAGAAAAGAGAAGAAAGTAATTAATGAAGCTTTACTTCAGAACATGTCGGGAGGAAGCCCTCATGGACAACCTACTCATTCAACGAATAAATCTAAGAAATATTTTTATTGTAAAAAGGCTAGCATCCCAAAGGAAGAGGGAAATAAGAACACACATCTGAACCTCCAAAAAGAGGTTATCACAGTATTTCCAGCAATAATTCTCCTTGCAGAAAGAAACAGAGGAATGATGACAACCTCCAAGGAGAGTTCAGAAAGATAAGATCCCCAATCTATGAAGGAGAGATGAACATCGAGGAGAAATATGAAGAGTGGATTCTAGGTATGAGAAAATACTTTCAAGTACACAAATACACTAGTGAAATGAAAGCCCTCATAGCAATCTATAATTTAAATGGAAAATCAACTAGATGGTGGAAAGACCTTAAGCATACAAAAAAGAATGAGGTAAAAGAAATTCGATGGAGTAACTTTCACATAATATTTTAGGATAAATACATGTCTGAGAGATTCTTTGACATGAAAGTGAAAAATTTACACGAGTTAAGGATGGGCTCCATGACCATGGATGCCTTCATTAACATATTTTTTGATCTGTTAGATGTGACTTACATAAAGGTCGAGAAAGTGAATATAGAACAGTTTTTAGGATGTATTCCTCCTAAATTTGGAGAGAGAATTGAGTTTGAAATGTCTAAAATATGGACACTAACCTACACAAAGCTAGGCTTTTCTATGAGAATAGATAGCTAAGGCAGGAAAACACAAACAATAGTCGAGATAGGTCTAGAACCTTCTCATACAACCGCAAACTAGGTTTCAACCCTCTGCCTTACAGAAAACAGGACAACAGTTTTATAGAAAACATAAACTTCAACAAGACAGGTGCAAAGCCAAATGTGCCTGAACCAAATACCAACATACCAGCAACAAATAGATGAACCAATACTGCCCTGCTGCCAATCAAATGTTGTAAATTCCAAGGTCCCCATTATTCTAGAGATTGTAAAATTAAGACTAATGGAGTTTTGCACAATCTACTGGAAGACCCAATGGTAGAGGACATAGCTAGCACATTACGGATTTATGCAGCTTTGGATGGACGACAAGCAGACCATCAGGCTACTATGGTCGAAATAGAAGGTAAGGTTTCAAACACTTCTATTTCAATTTTGATTAATCCCCGTGCTTTCTGAAGCTATGCATCGCCCAAAATTGTTGAGACATGTAAACTAGACAAAGTTAAACATGAGAAACCGTGTCTGGTGCAATTAGCCATGGGTACAAAAAGAAAGGTTTAAAAAATAGTGAGGTATTCTGAGCTAAACTTGAACGGTTTTTCAGCTAAAATAGATTTGAATATTTTACCCTTAGGATCATATAATGTACTTATCAGCATGAATTAGTTGGAAAAACACCATATCATGCTTGATTGTATACATAAGTCAATCTTGTGCATGGATAGCCAAGAGAATCAGACAAGGATTCAAGGAATACCTAATAAGGTTTCTGTTAGACAGATATCTTCCTTACAAACAAAGAAGTGCATTAGAAAAGGCTGTAAACTGTTTGTAGTAAACATCCAGGATGTAGAAGATGAGAGAGAGAAACACATCGAGGAATTTATGGTTCTTGTATACTTTAAGGATGTATTTCCCAAGGAAATACTAGGATTAACACCAAATCAAGACTTATATTTTTCCATAGAACTAACACCAGGGTTAGTACCAGCTTCGAAATCCCCATACTGCAATAACACACCAAGTGGAGCTCAAGCTGCAGTTACATGATTTGATTGAAAGGGGTTATATCCGACCGAGTGTGTCCCCTTAGGGAGAGCCTATAATTTTCGCAAAGAATAATGATGGTATGATGTAGATGTGCATCGATTACCGCCAACTTAACAAGATAACCATCAATAACTATTATCCACTCCCTAGGATCGATGACTTGTTTGGTCAAGTCAAAGGAGCCAAGATATTTTCCAAGATCGACCTGTGGTATGAATACCATGATGTACGGATACACAATGAAGATATACATAAAAATACCTTTCAAACATGATACGACCACTACGAGTCTATAGTAATGCATTTTGGGATGACTAATTCACTCGCAAATTTTATGTGCATGATGAACAATATCTTCTGTAAATACCTAGATAAGTTTGTACTGGTATTTATAGACAACAACCTAGTTTAATCTAAGAGTAAAGAGGAACATGAGGAGAATCTATGCATAGTATTATGGGTGTTACAGTAACACCAGCTTTATGCTAAGTTTAGTAAATGTGATTTTTACAAACCATAAATATAGTACCTAGGTCACATCATCTCCAAGAAGGGGATAGCCGTTGACCCAAAAAATATTAAATCCATAGAGGATTGGCCTACCCCTACCTGTGTCGCTGACATTAGGTCATGTTTTTGGATTAGCGGGTTACTGCCAAAAGTTTATCGAGAAATTTTCGTGGATTTCTTTCCCCATGACCACCTTACAAAAGAAGGAAAACAAGTTCTTATGGATGACCAAGTGCAAGGAAAGTTTTTAGAAGCTTAAACAACTTTTGACTACTGCACCTATACTATGATGGGGATTTCATTGTTTGCATAGATGTGAGCAAGGAAGGACTCAAGGGAGTCCTCATGCAGAACGATTGTGCGATCTGTTACAAGTCGTGGAAATTAAAAGAGCACAAACAAAATTATTCCACCAACGATATTGATTTCGTAGCCATTATCCATGCCTTGAAGATGTGGAGGCACTACCTCATGGGGAAGAAATTTCTTCTGAAGATAGAAAACATGAGTCTAAAGTATTTGTTTGATCATCCAGATCTAAATTCCACGTAGTCCAAATGGTCGGCCTTCTTTAGCGAGTACAGTTTTGAATTAAAGCATATAAAGGGAAAGAAAAATAAAATTGTTGATGCTTTAATTTTATGAGATCATATGTTATATGAGGTAACTTTAAGCCAAACCGATTCAAATTTACATGATAGGATTAGGACGACAAATGGATTTGACTGTTTCTATGTTAAAATTCTCAAGAAAATTCAAGACGACAAGTTTTTTCAACAACAAAAAGAGTATAAGGTAGAGGAGACCAGACTATTGTGGTCCAAATAGAGATTGTATGTTCTGGAAGGAGGGGACATCAGGTCCAGTATCCTCACAAAGATCCATCGGAAACCATACTCAGGGGATCTGATATATAAAAGGATGATATCAGCAATAAAGAGACACTTTTTCTGGCCTAATTTAAAGGCTGACATAGTGTTATTTATCACAAAATGTCATGAATGTCAGCTAGTTGAAGCTGAGCACCAACATCCTTCAGGATTGTTGCAACTGTTACCCATTCTAGAATGGAAGTGGGAGGTCATTAGTATGGATTTTATTACGGGTATACCAAAGATAAATAAGTAAAATGATTCCATCTTTGTAGTGGTTTACAAGTTATCTAAAGTGGCAAACTTTATCCCAGTTAAGTCAACCTACAAGGAGGTACACATTGCCAAAATATTCTTAAAAGAGATATTCATATTGCATGGGATACCCAAGGCAATAATCTTAGATCGAGACACGAATTTTACCAAATTTTTTTTGGAGATCCTTATTCTTCAGTTTATAGACACAGTTGAACTTTAGTACTGCTTACCACCCATAGGAAGATGGGCAAACAAAACAGGTAAACCAGATTTTAGAAGACATGCTTAAAATGTATGTTATGAACAACCCCACCAAGTGGGAGGATTATTTGCACCTTAGAGAATTTGTGTATAACAATGGATACCAGACCTCTACCAAGATGAGCCCCTTTGAGGTAATTTATGGTTGGAATTGTAGAACACCAGTTACTTGGGATAGCTCGATTGACCGACTCATGTCAGGGCCCAACTTACTAAAGGAATTGGAACAGTTAGTCACCAAAGTCCAACAGAACCTTAAAGATCAAGCGCAATACCACCATAAGTGTTACACAGATAAGAAAATTAAGATAAATATTATCAAACCGATGAACATGTTTACTTAAAAGTAAAAGAAAAGAGAATCTCATTGAGCTTGGGAAGGTGCAGAAAGTTCGCACCAAGATTTTGTGGATCCTTTGAGATACTGGCCAAGAGAGGGCCAATGGATTATGAATTGGATTTACCTACTCACATAAAGGTTCATAATGATTTCCATGCATCCTTATTGAATAAATATGTATATGATATTAAACATGTTATTGATTGGTACTTGTTACAGGTGTAACCTGAAGGGGAGTTTGTACCTGAACCCCTTCATATTCTGGACAAGAGAGAGGTGTAGATCAGGAGGCACACCATATTCTAGTTGAAAGTGCAATGGAAGCACTTTGAAGTTGATGAGTATACTTGGGAGAAAGAAGCCACCATGAGAGAGGATTACCTTGCCTTTTTTCATGACTTCATTTCTAGTCCCTAGAACACCGAGACGGTGTTGTTCTAAGTGGGGAGGGATGTAATGTCCTGAATTTTGACCTTAACCACAATGACCATGAGTCCCATTGCACATGAGTCACTTTGATGTTTATATTGTATATTGGGTATAATACCTCATTTCACATGAGTATGATGATTTATATATTGGGCATAAGCCAATCCATATGTTTTATTTAGCATGTATGTGATTGTATATGTTGGGCATGGACCTTGATAAACATGATTATTGTCGTAGGATGATAAACTGATTATATTATGTGATTTACCTTAAATATCATATACTAAGATGATTATTGTTATAGAATGTGTAGAATATTGAATGCACAATTGAGTTCTGTAATGTGTTGGGCATGGACCCTGAAGCACATGAGTGATGATATTTTGTGTTGAGCACAAGATATGGAGCATGACAGTGATTTGATTTTTGTCTTGAGTGCCATATCTCGAGCACATGAGTTATGAAATGTTTGTGTTGAGCATAAGCTCTGAAGAACATGAAATATAAGAATTGGAAGTGTTGGGCATAAGCCCTGGAGCATTTCAAATTGATGTTGAGCATACGCTCTAGAACATTGCATCCTTAGCCATTATATCCCCAAGTGTATTATAAAAGTACATACTATATTTAGTGTGAGCGAGAGGCTTTGGAATTTCACTAAGTGTAACTTCCAATTTTAGTGTTGAGTGTGGGATCTGAATAATGCTAGGAGTTACTGAAAATTAATTATGTTGAGTGAAAATGACGCTGAAAAACACTGACCTTATCTTACTTATTTTTAAGTTGATTAAAGGAAATTTATAATTTCTACTTCTCATCAAGTACTGAAGCTACCATAATATACGAGGTAATCCAACATGCAAGGAGGTTTAGAGATTCCTAACTTAGTTTACCAACCCTATGTGAAGGCATTGATACAAGAAATAATTATAAGCTAATGAAAGCACCATGTAAATGGGATCATGCTATATGATGCCTAAATAAATATTAACAATAATATTTGTAATATATATTAACAATTTTGTTAGCTGAAAATACACACCTCTTGCGGATAAGAGCTAGTTCCCTAGATCTGAATGGGTCAGGTCTAGAACAAAACACAAACACCAAATGTTAAACTTCCCTTAGATTTGGTTAATCAACTAAATGGAATGCCATAATACTTCTCTCAAAGGTTGTCCTCGCTATCCTCATAGAAGAACCTATAAAATATGGAAAACAACAAGAGAAACATGATAGCATACAATATAATCAACTAGATGTATGCTTGTGACCAAGAAATCAAGCAATACATACATATAAAACAATAAATATGGGAAATAAAAGACATTATTTATTAATAAATGATTGGAGAGATTACAACCTTCATGCCTTGGTGTTGAGAGTTCCTTCCAATGGCTCCTTTCCTCTAACTTCACCTTGCCTCCAAAGACTCAAGAATGATTTTGAAAGACTTAGGGTATGAAACGCAATTATTCCTCCTTTTGCCCATGGGGGGTGAACTAGTATTTAAAGGCATGGGAGGATATGTATGGTTGAGAATCTCATGGGTGAGGAGGAGTTTGGATCCTAAAAGGGAGGATCTCGAGCTACAATTGGTCCTAAACCATAGGGATGAGGCTCCATGGAGGCAAGATTTGAGCACCGCTCCTACAATGAAGCAAACATGTAGTGATAAGGGGGAACCACTTCTTGTAGTGAGGGTAGGAGTGGTGGCACCATTTATTGCTCATGTATTAGGAGCGGTGCTGACTTGGGTAATGCTTTTTGCTAATGGAAGAGGAGTGTTACCAGCTCAACTTAGGGAAAAATTGCATGGGGTTAATTTGAACCTTCATTTCTCTAGGGAAAACTTTGAGGGATTGGAGGAGTCAAGGGAATACCTATCTTATAACATGATGGTGACGAGATTTCAGTATAACAGAAAATGACTCTGAAAAACACTGACCTTTTCTTACTTATTTTTAAGTTGATTAAAGGACAATTATAATTTCTACTTCTCATCAAGTACTGAAGAACTACCATGATATACGAAGTAATCCAACATGCAAGGAGGTTTAGAGCTTCCTAACTTAGTTTAACAACCCTACGTGAAGGCATTGATAAAATAAATAATTATGAACTAATGAAAGCACCATGTAAATTGGATCATGCTATATGATGCCTAAATAAATATTAACAATAATATTTGTAATATATATAGTTTATATATGCTATAAATAAAAGGGTACTAATTAGAGGAAATTTCAACTCAAAATGGGCCTCCTGAAATAAATTAATAAAACAATAGTTAAAATAATAAAATAATATTTATTAATTTTGGAGGAAGAAAAGAAAAAAAACTATTTTTTTTTTGTATTTTCGACATATCTCACTATGTGTTTACTCAAATTTCAATTAGGAGAGATCATTGGATGTAGAATTAAATTATGCATCCAATGAGTAGCCACTCGACATACTTTTGACAAACCCTGCTACCCCAAAAAAAGATGTCATCATCACATTTTTTTAGGTATTTCTTGTTTTTGGCATAGCGGGGTTCACAAAAAGTATGTCAAGTGGCTACTCGTTGGATGCGGAATTTAATTCCGCATCCAACGAGCTCTCTCGATCGAAATTTGAGTAAAAACACATGGAGATATGTCGAAAATACAAACAAAAAAAGTAGTTTTTTTATGATACCTATCCCCAAATTTATATTAAAAATTTGTTTAAGACCTACACAATATTTCAAATTTAAAGCAATTTCATTAGCTAACACATGATGACATGGAATTTGAATTAGAGTTATAAGGCCTATTTCCGCCTTTCACACACCTGGGGGGAACGTGGCAGAAATATGCAAGCCACTCAGTGTGTCCTTGGGGGCATGTCTCGAGTCAAGGTTGTCACCTTGTTCTTGAGTCCTTTGTTAAGGCTAACTCCTAATGAAGCCAATGGGGGATAGACCCTATTAAATTACAAAGGATAATTACTTAGTGTGATGGTGTTATATTGATTAAGTTGTTTAGGAGTTTTTGAAATTAACCAATGGAAACAAAAGATAACAAGATGCAAGATTTAAAGTAGATAAGCAGAGTAATGACACTCAATATATATATAATCGAAAGAATTGATCAAATAAATCACCAGTGCCTTAAATGGAGTCAACAGAGAAAATAATGTGCTTGCATGGGCTTGAAATAATGTTTTGCAAATGTCTCTTGGTAGATTTTAAATTAATGTGAAATATGAGTTGATTAAAATTAGGTGAGGGGACTCTAGATATGCCCAGGGGGTACTTGGAGTATGTCCAAAACTAAACCGTCACGAGTACCTACAAGGAATATGTGGGATGAATGGAGTCTCTAAGACTGTTGATCATAATGTACCCGATGGTGTAACAGAGATCGATGCCCCGAGGTCACTTTTTCAGGAGTTCCTGCTTCCTTTGGCTATTTTTCCATCGTAACGGTTTAATCGAGGCATTGGATTTTCGCCTAAGGTGGTTAATTTGGGGAGA
The DNA here is from genome assembly GCA_001517045.1 of Pseudotsuga menziesii. Taxonomy (NCBI): domain Eukaryota; kingdom Viridiplantae; phylum Streptophyta; class Pinopsida; order Pinales; family Pinaceae; genus Pseudotsuga; species Pseudotsuga menziesii. The sequence goes on along the minus strand of LPNX010432901.1, from coordinate 217,917 downwards.
GTGAATCCTAATTATTCTAGTCACCCACGTTGCTTTTGATGCAACTTGACTAATCAGATGAACCGCATCCAAGTGCAGAGCATACACACCAGAGTCTTGTCAATTTTAGTAAATTTTAAGAGCGTGTTCTTGTTAGAAAAGAAGACCCTCCAAGAATCTCTTTCGGTCCAAGTGGACCTCAATCGGAAAATTAAGGAGGGGTTAATTTTATTGCTTGCATGAAAAAACAACAATGAAAAAAGAATCATAGATACACAACACTCGTTTTCTAATTAGTCCTACCACGCATCTCTTTCCCCTTGCGGGTCAATCGGGAAGTTGTGGGAAAAGTAGTATGATTACTTTTGAATTCAAAATATGGAATAATGCAAAATATTATAAGAGTATACAATCCTGCATGTCAATAATAAACTAGAACAGAAAAAAGGGGAAAATGCAAAAAGGTGAAGCGAACGCGAATCCTCCCTAGGGGATGGGGAGCGGGCTTGAAAGAGCCTACTCAAAAAAGATTCCTTTTTATTATTATTGGTTAAAATATCAGAAAAATAAAATATCAGAATCCTCTTGGTCCTTTTATGGGATGAAACCAAGATCTTACAACTTTCCCAAAATTTTAAAATTATGGTCAAAAGGGAGACCCCTGGGGGGATTTGAACGATCCCAAAGCCACTTTATAACAACAGCTTCTCTTCTTTCTGTTATTCTTGCTAAAATAAAATGAGCTTGTTATAATGAAATATGCCCAAAATCACTTTGAAAGTACCTTTGGGTCAGCCTACTTTAAATCAAACAAAACTAAGTTAAAACTAGCTAAACCTGTGAAAAAGGAACCAAGGAAAGCAAGCTTTCCTTGGGATCTTGGCTTTCTGTTTGTGCATCCAATGAAATATGCACTGATTTTTGGATTTAATCTTTTTAAAATAGAAAATGAAATCTAGAGCACGCAACCTATGGATTCTCTTTAAATTTCCATGCAAAACGGATGATTTCCCTAAGCTAGATATAGAATGCTTAATGATACTTTTCAGAAATGAGATCTAGACTATAAGCTTTGAAATAGTATATCTATGTAATTTTTACTTTAATATGACAGATCTAAATTATAACAAATCTTGCAAACAAAGTAACCAGTTAATATTTGGATTTTTATAAGGAGGAAGAGAGAGGAAGAGTGTTGGTAGCCTTGAAGATCAACCGTGGAACTCTCCAGTGGAATGTCGAGGGACTATGCCTTTGAAAGGTTTTGGAGAAAGTGAGGAATAAAACTATATCAGCACCCTCTCCAAGCTAGGAACCTGCAACTGAATCCAAAGACTTTCCAAAATATATGTGAGATCTGGTTAATACATACACAGAGATTTAAGAATAACATGCATATAAACTTATAAAACATGCTAAATCTAGATCTCTAAATAGGCATGAAAGGAAAGAGATAGCCAATAAACTTATTAACAAAATCCTTTCCTATCAATATTATAATAAACTTATTATCAATATTTAGCAATGAATCCACAAACAATCGGCAAATTATGAACATAGATACAGGTTACCTTAGTAAAACATGGCAATGCTCATCCACACATACAATGATATGACACCATCTTGCCTCCAAATCTTTTATTTATTTTAAATGAAAAATGGCAACAATACAATAGTAACAACACATCAATCCTAGTTCTAACTAGCTTGGAAGAGCAAAATTGTGCTTTATTTATATCAAAAATAGGAGATCCAGCCCAGGGGGCACAAATCCCAAGGAGAGAGAGATTGTAGCTGCATGTGGAGCGAATCTGGGCCTGATCTGTGTCTAACTGAGCCTGATTTGAGTCTCACTAAGTGCAACTATAAATTGGAGAGCTGATCTTCCTGACACATCAACCTGCTGATTGAAGCATCCACCAAGACTGAATCAGAAGGGCCCACACGTGTGGAGGAGAGAGGGAGGGTGCAATTCCCAATATTGCATGGATAAATGTACTCCCTGATCAACCCATATCACCTCCTTTATTCAAAATTTATTGGAATACAAATTTGAAACTGGATAGTGGATAGACAATGAACTGATGGGCAACAAACTGGTTGGAAGGTTAACTCTTAGTTTGTAGCGTTCACAGTTGGCAGCTAGAAAATGGCTAAGGATTTGTTAGATCCAGTCAATCCCAAGCTAATGAGACTGATTTTAGTCAAATTGAAGCAAATCCCAATGATTTAGGATTTTGAATTCTCTCCATTATTTAATTAATTTATCAATTAAATAATCAATATTTGATTTTTAGGGATTTTTGACCTGAGTGATGGAGAAATCACTCAAAACTTAGAAAAAGCGGGTCTATGGGTTTACATGGTGCTCTTAGCTTGAAAATGAGCACCCCCATGACTGAAACTGATTATTTGGCCCACTTTTATTACAAAATCAAATTTTCCAATTAGACTATTAAAAAATAGCCTAAGTTTTGTGCAAAAATTAAAATTTAAAAAAAACTTAAAAATTAAAAATTAAAAAAATTAAAAACCTAGGGGTACTTAGACATGTTCATATGACTCGACCATGATTCCTAGCATGTTTATGCATTGACACATAGACTCTAATAACCTCAATAGGACTAAATGCCAAGCCGACCACCCCAACTTTGGAGGCATTGAGTGAAAAACTCAGAAATTATCAGTGGTTTATTCAACAACCAATAATAACCAAGGGAAAAAACACCCTCAGCTGATCGGATTGAAAAATAAAGTCTAAGAGACTAAGTCTTTTACAGAGACTATCATGCTATAACATTTATTACAATTCCCCCATGGGGTATGAACATGTGATATAGTACAACAAGCACTTCCCATAAGCACTTTCGAAGGTCTTCTGAAGTCTGAACAAAAAATATTTGTCTAGTTCACCAGGCTCACTTGATAAAAATCCAGTAAGTACAACTTAGGTGGTAACATTTGGCTCCATCTAGGGATACATTCTCTGACTAATCTTCGGATCAAAGAAGAGGATGTGAGAACTCTGGAATCTCTGGGTCCTGCATGACAATTAAATTTTATCAGTAACATGTATATAAAAGAAATCGACTATAAAAGCAGATTAATGTACATAATTAGTCTATGATGTACTAAAAAGAAAATTTTTACAAGACTAATATACAAAAGAAAAATTTCAAGGTTAGTACTAGGGTAGAAAACATCTATAATACAACAATATATATAATACAACAATATGATACATGAAATTTAAAAATACATGTAGGGCAAGGTTTAGAAATTGGCCTTGAAACCACCGATGCCAATAAAGGAATCAAAATTTATTGGTGAATAACATCTTGAGGAGAAATCCATTCACCGGTAGCCTTAACCTTTCTCCTTCTAGGTCATTTAGATAGAAATAATTTGTTCATGCTACTTCATCAATGATATACAGCCCCAACCATAAGCTGTCAAACTTTCTATGTTTCCCAGGTTTCTCCCGTCATTTGTCCCAACGCAATACTATGTCACTTACTTGAAAGGATCCAGGCCGAGTAGATCTATCAAAGGTTCTCTTGAATTTGTCTAAATTTCTGATACTTTGGTCAAGGGAATTTCTTCTACTCTCATCTAACTCGATCAACTGGTTTATTCTGTTTTGAATGGCATCCTGATCTGAGTTGAAGGTCTGTAGAAGCTGATACACTGGAAGCTTTAAATGGAAAGGTAAGGTGACATATAGGCCATAGAAAAGTTCAAAACGGCTCCTCCTGGTTGAACTTTTCTTTGTGATTCTATCGACCCATAATGCAAACTTGATCTTGCTATCCCAAGCCTTTTTATTATCACCCACAGTTTTCTTGATTATGGTCATTAAGTTTTTATTACTTGACTTAGCTAGACCATTTCCTTGGGGATAATAGTTGGATGAATGGGATAGGACAATTCTGTATTTGAAACAAAAGGATTACATCTCGGAGGAAACAAAGCACAGGCCATTATTTGTGATGATTCTAGATGGAACACTGAATCTTGTGATAATCTTATATTCTAAGAAATCCATGACTACAGTATCGGTTTCCTTCATGGTGGGTATTTCCTCTACCCACTTGGTGAAATAATCAGTGGCGGTAAGAATCTAAGAATAACCATTACTCGAGTTATCCTTGAACTTACCGATGAAATCAAGCCCCCACTGCTGGAAAGGGGCTTGGACTACTATTGGATTTAAAGGAAAGGCTTTCATTTGTTGCTTTCTAGTGAACAACTGACACTGGGGGGAAATTATGACAGACTTTTACACATCTGAAAAAAGGTTTGGCCAATAGTATCCTGCTCTAAGGATTTTATGGCCAGTTTTTCTTGCTGCAAAATGTCCACCACAAAATCCTAAATGGAACTCAATGATGAGTTTTTTGGAATTGGGTTCATCGACACATCTAAGTATTAAACCATCAGGGTTTCTACAACCCAAACCATATTTTGTTAAATAATACTTAGTTGCTTTTAACCTTAATTATCTTCTTTTATGGCCAAGTAATTCATTAGGGCATGTAAGGTTGCGGAGGAAAAAGATGATGTCGGTATACCAAGGGTGTTGTTCTAATCTTTGAAGCTTGACTAATACACTTTGTTCTGGAAGATTATTCCTAAGGACTTTTCTTTTCCTTGGGTCAACATCTTTGCAATACCTTGTCCCTTAATTAACTTAGTAGGTTTTATCTCTAAATCATATTCTTGAATCTTTGAAACCCACTTACCCCTGATTCCTAGACAATCTTGTTGAGACATGATATCCTTAACAGCTCCATGGGGTACATACCAAATGATTTTGGAGTAACCTACATAAGTTTTGAAATGTTTAAGGGAATTGACAAGAACATAAGATTGTTTCTCCATGGTGGTATACTTCAACTTTGAATGTTGCAAGGCTCTACCCATAAAGGATATAGGTTTCTCTTGTCCCTCCTTATTCTTTTGAAGCAAAACACCAGCAATGGTGTCCTTCAAGGAAAAGGAAAATATCTGAAATTCCTTGGAATAATCTAGATTGATCAAGACTAGGGACATGGATATGGCATCGCTGATAGACTTGAAAGCATATTTCCCTTCATCCATCCACTAAAACTTAGCATCTTTCTTTAACAACTTTTGTAGAGGTTTCATTAATTCTGCTAAATTTGGGATGAATCTCCTTATGAAATTGATTTGACCATTGAAAGATTGGAGAGATTTAAGATTCTGAGGTAAGAGGACCTTTTTAATGGCTTCAACTATCTTAGGATCAACTTTGACACCATCCTTAGAAATGATCTGTCCCAACAACTTTCCTTCATCAACCCCAAAGATTGAATTGGTGGGGTTTAAGGAAAAACCATATTTTTGACATCTTATGAAAACTTGCCTAAGATGACTTATGTGGTCAGATCTTTCTTTTGAGAAAATAGTTAAGTCATCTTGATACCTTGCTACTAACATCTTCTGAAGTTTCTTTTGGACAATGGGGGTGAACTTAGCATTTATTCGCCTAAGTTTTTATCAGAAAGGCTTGACCTCCTTAGCCTCTCCTGTGAGGGGAATAGTGTGTTGAAACACATCTTCTCGATAGGCTTTAAGTTCATCATAACTAAAGGCCAAAAAATCTCTATATTATTTGATTAAGTTGATCAAATTATTCCTTTCCTTTTCTGAAGTACCCTTTACAATTTTTATTAACTTGGGGTCTTCGTTAGTTCCTATATTTATTTCCATATAATCCCCAATTTTTATTACTTCTTTTTTGTTTTTATGATGATCCTGTCGATCAAACAGATTTTCAAAATCTATAAGGCTACTCGGGATTTGATTCCTTTCATTATCCTCGCATTCCTGATACTCTTTACCCTCTTGCCAATAAATGATCTTGTAGCCTTCAAACTCTTGGATATTATGGATGAATCTCAAGAGTTTCTCATCATGTTTAAACACCTGCCAGTGATCTACATTATCTAGAATTGAAGGTCTAAAATTAATTTCCATTTTTCCATTCCCACTATTCATTTCATCTGATGGTTGGAGGGGGGATGCTGCTATTGCCAACTTATCTGCTAACCCATTCCTTTCCCTATGGATCTTTTGAATTTTAAGTGTAGCAAACCATTCCATGGTGTCCCATATGGCATTTCTATACTTCCTTAGTATGTCATTTTTGCATTGATACCGATTCTTAATCTGGAGGACAACTAAGTCTGAATAACCTTTTATGTTCAACATATTTATCCCCATGTCTTTAGAGGTTTCTAACCCTAGAAGCAATGCCTCATACTCAGCTACATTGTTTGATGCTTCAAAATCTAACCTGAATGCAAAGTTGTAGACTTTATTTGAAGGAGAGATGATCATGATGCCTGCACCCTTTCCAGCTTTGGAATAAGCCCCGTCAAAGTACATTTTCCAAAATTCATCTATCTTTTCATTTTTAATGTTTTCCTTAATAGGGGCCATTAAATTTGACAAAATAACATAGTTTCAAAAGTTATCAGCAGGGACAATTTTAGGGGCGAATTTTAGCCCAGTGGGCTATTTTTCCATGTTTTTCTCCCAAAAAAGATTCACCATTTTGCATTTTTTGAAGCCCTGTTTCGTCCATTTTTTATGGGGTAAAAATTTTTCACCCTAAAAATCGCCAAATTATTATATAAATGATATAAAATCCTTGGAAATTAAAATATTTTTTGAAAAATATCTCGAAAAAATATTTCGAATCATTTTATAGTTGGCATTTTAAGAATTGGTAATATTCGCCAACATTTATACACTTCTAAATAAGTATGGTTCCTTAAAATCATCCCTGGTTATCAGTGAAATGAACAAATTCATTTCCGGGCTTCTTAGGATTTTCTACATGCTATTTCCTTAGCTTCTCTCTATGGAGTATCACCCTAGTGTTTTCTGAGGTAGGTATAGTAGCATATGTCCAATCCATTTGAATGTACTCACCAAGAGTTGCGGCCCACTTCCTGGATAGCAACATACCCCAATTATCTGGAAAATCTATCACTACCACATCCATTGACATGTCGATGTCTAGATACTTGGCCAACTTAACATGTATATTTAAGATTATTCCTACCACTTCAACTTCTCTTGCATCCATTGCACAAACATTGTGGTAGGGTCGGGTGATCCTTAGATTTAGCTGTTCCATTACTTTTCTTGTCATGACATTTGGTGAAGCACCCAAATCTAACATGCAGTTATGAAGTAGAAGGTTATCAACTAAAAGAGAGACATAAAAATTCAAGTGGTATTCTCTTTCTGGATCAACGCTGTTGAGGACTATAGGCATATTCATAGGTTCAATATGTTCGGCTTCAAATATAGCATTATTGTTAGGGGGAGGATCTTCTTTGACAATATTATGGGTTTTAATTTGACTATCTTCTATGGTCTTGAACAACTTTTCTTTTTAACCAATAATTATAAGGACATCAGTTGCATAAACATGAATCTTAGCACTACTTATCCATTCTCCCATGTCAACATTTGATTCAGGGATAACAGGGGGATTTGGGAGAGGAAAAGTTGTTACCTTTGGATTGTACTGTTTAGACGGTGATGGTCTCTCCTTTCTTTGATAAACTGGACCCTTGAATCTATCCTTATTCATTTCTTCAATTATTTCCATAGTAGGCATTTCACCATATAAGTTGGACAGGAGGTCCTTCTCATAACTGTAATCCGTGGCCTGTTTCCAATGCTAGTTTGATAAAGGGTAGGTTTGGCCTACCATGTACACATGATTAGACTTGCTTGATGTTGTTTCCTGATTACTAACCTCGGGATTTCCATGTTCTATAACTTAGGTTGAAATATAGCAAGTGATTTCTTGGTGGAATTGATCACACGGTCTACACCATGGAATTACCTCTTATACCATGTTAGCTGAGTCTAACTAGTTTGGAATCCTAGGTTCCTGGTGAGGAGCTTCCTTTTCATACATCTGATTTTGTTTAGGCTGAAAGTTCCTAGGTCCATTATTTCTTTCCATTGTGATTATTCTATTTTTCATATGATTCATTTGTGCATAATGATTTTCCATAAGTTGGTTTTGACTAGTAACCAAGTTCTTTATCATGTCCATCATCTTTTCCATGGGATATTTAGAGGTTCCCTTTTCTTCTGATTCAACGAATTTACCCTTCTCTTTTTTGTATGAAGTGTTTCCCCTAGTGTAACCTCAAATGTTGGACTTTCCTGAAGACTGCATATTCTTTTCTATTTTCTCGGCCAATTCCTGAGCAGTTTTTAGATCGGCCAACTCTTTGTCTCTTAATTGGTACCTCAAATCACCAGTGAAATCTTCGATGTAAGATATGATGATGGAGGCATCCTTTGTCTTGATTTCTTTAGGGAGGTCCATAACCACACGCCTAAACTTCGTGTTAAATTCATCCATGTTTTCATTTTCCATATTCTTTATGTTATGAAGGGAAGTAAGCAGATGTCTTGGTTCTTTCTTTTCTCCCGATTTCTTCTTAAAACCCTCTAGGAATTCACTAAGAGTTTATATGAATCATCACCTAGGTCGAAGTACCATTCTACATCATCATCCCCTAAGGATAAAGAAAAGAGCTTCATTTTGACATCTTCATGGTTATGGGAAGCATCATTTCAATAACTGACCAGGTGCTTTTCAAAATTTCAAAGGTGAGATTTGGCAGTCATGGAATTATTGCCCTGGAATATGGAGAACTTCTTGATAGAATCATTTGGAATGTCATGGGGAGCACCTGCTATCTAAGAAAAGTCAAGGGGTTTGAAGAATTCCGTCATTTCTTGATATTGGTAGGTATGACTCTCTACAAATATGTGATGGATATCTGAGAGGGATTGGTCTCTTAAATCTTAAAGGTTTCTACCAGAAGTCTTCCTATTCAATATTTCCCTAATAAACCTTTCAAAATCAGGAAGAGGATTGAATAATTGTCGATGGTTTCTTCGGGTAGAAATTCTTGAAGGGATATTAGACAGTGGAGTTTCCAGATGGATTGAGTTTTAATTTTTATGTTTTTTAAAGACTAGATCAATCAATTTTGTTTTTATCTTTTTAGGTGTTTATAAAAAAGTTAAGCTAAGTCGTACTCGGGAATACAAAGATTTATCCCCGGTAGCAGCGCCAAAAAGTGTTGCCACATTTCACACATCTGGGGGGAACATGGAAGAAATATTCAAGCGACTCGGTGTGTCCTTGGGGGCAAGTCTCGAGTCAAGGTTGTCACCTTGTTTTTGACTCCTCTGTTCAGGATAAATCCTAATGAAGCCAAAGGGGGTAGACCCTATTAAATTACTAAGGCTAATTACTTAGTGTGATGGTGTTATATTGATTAAGTTGTTTAGGATTTTTTGAAATTAACCAGTGGAAACAAAAGATAACAAGATGCAATATTTAAAGCAGATAAGCACGATAATGACACTCAATATATAGATAATCGAAAGAATTAATCAAATAAATCACCAGTTCCTTAAATGGAGTCAACAGAGAAAATAATGTTCTTGCATGCGCTTGAAAGAATGTTTTTCAAATGTCTTTTGGTAGATTTTAAAATAATGTGAATTATGAGTTGATTAAAATTAGGCGAGGGGACTCTAGATATACACAGAGGGTACTTGGAGTATGTCCAAAACTAAACCGTCAGAACTACCCGCAAGGAATATGTGGGATGAATGGAGTTTCTGAGACTGTTGTTCATAATGCACCCAAAGGTGTAACAGATATTGACACCTCGAGGTCACTTTTCAGGAGTTCCCACTTCCTTTGGGTATTTTTCCACCGTAACGGTTTGATCGAGGCGTTGGATTTTTTCCTGTGGTGGTTAATTTGAGGAGAGTGAATCCTAATTATTCTAGTCAACTGCATTGATTTTGATGCAACTTGACTGATCAGACGAACCACATCCAAGTGCAGAGCAAACACACCGAAGTCTTTTCAATTTTAGTAAATTTTAAGAGCGTGCTCTTGTTAAAAAAGAATACCCTCTAGGAATCTCTTTCGGTCCAAGTGGACCTAAATTGGGAAATTAAGGAGAGGTTAATTTTATTTCTTGCATGAAAAAACAACAATGAAAATGGAATTAGAGATACACAACACCGGTTTTCTAATTAGTCCTACCACGCATCTCTTTCCCCTTACGGGTCAATCAAGAAGTCATGGGGTAAGTAGTATGATTACTTTTGAATTGAAAATATGGAATAATGTAAAATATTATCAAAGTATACAATCCTGCATGTCAATACTAAACTAGAACAGAAAAAAGGGAAAAATGCAAAAATGTGAAGCGGACGCAGATCCCCTCCTGGGGGGATGGGGAGTGAGCTCAAAAGAGCCTACTCAAAAAATATTCCTTTTTATTATTATTGGTTAAAATATCAGAAAAATTAAATATCAGAATCCTCTTGGTTGTTTTACAAGATGAAACCAAGATCTTACAACTTTCCCAAAATTTTAAAATTATGGTGAAAAAAGAGACCCCTGGGGGGATTTGAACGATCCCAAAGCCACTTTCATGTTGAAATATTGTAACTTCGAAGAATATTCTATATGTATCTTTTTGTGGTCCCCGATGGTCCTACCGGGAGAACCACTTGTATTACATTGTACCTCGATGCTCCTAATCGGAAGAACTAATAAGAGTCATGAGGTAGTCCCCTCTAATTGTAAAGGTGGGTCATCAGCACCCAGTGTGGTTACTTGAGCCTACATGTGTAACTCAAGCCTACATGATTTAACTCGAGCCTACATGTCAAATGAGTTAACTTAAGTGAACGGATGAATATAAATAGAGGTGTAGTGCTCCTCACTTGAGACACACACACTCACTTGAGTAGTGCACTTGTGGAGGAGAGAATTAGCTGGAGAAGGAAGAGGATCAGGCTTTGATCTCCTTGCTGGTTTTATCTTTTACCTTTTTGGGGCATCTATATTGAGGAATCTTTTGCTGGGTTTTTCCCTTTAGATTTTTCCTAGGATAAATCTGTGTTGTTCTTATGATACTGTTTCTTTCAGTGATCCTACTTATATTCTTTTGTTATGAAAATTAAATGAAATACAGATGTATTAGCTAAGCATATGAAAATTTAACATGGAATCAGAGCCACCCTAAATAGGACAGCTTTCATAAGGAAAAATAGCTCTCCCTCTCTCCCCAGAAGAAATTAGGGCTTCTTGCTAAAGAGGAATTTTTGAGTGAGCCTGACATAGGATTGCTCTCCTCATCAAAATTGAAGTCTAGAGACTTGGATCAATATTTTTGGTTGGGTGAAACTCCGGGAAAGTCAAACCCTAGTTTGACCCCAAGCTAGAAAAACCCTAAATGCTAAAACTGCTAAGTTTTGGTAAATTCACCATATCCCAAGATTAGTGAAGTTTCATGAGCGTAAAATTACAGAGGCCTAAGATAAGCTCCTAATGTACACTTTGTCCAAAATTCAGCCTCAGATTCAGTATATTTTGGGAGATATGATCCCTCCAAGTTGGGGTTCCATCCTCTTCCAAAATTCATCCCTAAACAGGACACCTGGGGACAATTGTTATAGCTTGGGCTATAGAGGTCCAAATTGAATTCCTAAAGATGTTCCAAAAATAGCATGGACTTTACTTTTTGTGGTCTAAATTTCAGAACTAGAAGATGAAACAGTGACATGTGGCAGTCCGTACAACTTCATTGTTCCGAACAGTCCTGTAACAGGTCACCGTGGGAAAATGATCATAAATCCCAATTGGTGAAACCAATTTTGATGAAACCTATGGTTTTGGAATTGGGACATACGAGGTTACCTCAGTATGAAATTTCAGACACATAGGAGCAGTAATTTCAGAGATATCATAGAAATAGTGACAGACATTTCTGTAGAAGAAATTAGAAAACTAGGGCTTCCTGTTCCGGGAGCTTCCCTCCACTGTTTTCAGAAAAGGAGTACATTAGATAGCTCCATTTGAAGAGATATATATTTCTATCCAATCAGATCTTAAATATTCCAAGTTTTGAAAATTAGGGTTTCTCTGACAAACCCTAAATCAGCTAGCTCTGGAAGCAGGACGGACACCTCAAATCGTTAAGATCTAATCTTTTGCCATTTGCATTTGAGGTTCTCATTTCAAAGTGATCTATCACATCAGCTTGATGATAAGATTGGTAAAGTTGACAAATTCCAAGCATGGAATTATTTGATCTCTCTAAAGAAAATGAATTGGATACCTACATAAGTAGAGAGGTTCCAGTTCCATACGGAGATGAGGCTCAAAGCCTTACACAAAAAGAACTTGATCAAGGACAAGAAGATCATTGTTGATTCAATAACGGATCAACTTGTACCACAAGTGTCTTCCCTAAAGACACCAAAGATGTTTGATTCCTTGATCAAGCTATTTGAACATAAGAACTTAAATCAGAAGATGGCTTTGAGAAAATAGTTGAAGAATGTGAAGATCTAGAATGCAGAACAACTTGAAGCGGTAGAAGAAGAAGTGGAGAATGTAGAAGTGGTGATAGCCACCTTGAATGGCCTCCCAGGATCATGGGATTCATTCATCCAAATAATGTATGCTAGAAGGAAGTAATTTCTTTCAGCTCGACTCATAAGAAGAGAAGAATAAGATGGGAGCAATTGAAGATCAAGCTCTCACCATTCAAAGAAGATCCCTCAAGCGATGAGGAATATGAAGAACTCAATTCTTGAAGAACCTCTTATTCATCTTATCATTTGGATAAGAAATGATGATTTCATGAATGAAGAATATGATAAAGCAGAATGATCAAGATGGAGTCTACCCACGAAACAAATAAAAGATAAGTATTCAATTGTCATTTCATGATATTGTTTTGTTATACATTTGATTATATTCAGTTGATGTGTTATGCATGATAGATTGTTTGCATTAATGACTGTATACTACTAATATGCATGTGATGGGTAAGTAGCTCATGGTGCTATACAACTCTCCATTGCTACTTATCAAACCTCTTTGCTGACATATTGGATTAGTGCACAATCTCAATAATGTCATGGTAGAGATGGAAGGCATCTAGAAAGTTTATGTGAGATATGGATGAATGTTGTATTGTCTAAACATTTGCATGATGCATAAGAATTTGTCATTTTATGAAATAGTTCTAACCATGAAACTGGTGCATTTGAATTGTAGGAAAGGTCCTGTACAACCTCCTACAAGAAAAGAAGGATGAGACTTGTTCCGAAGAACAAGTGATGACAATTCAAGAGTCACTCCAATAAACATGAATCTGAAGCTCCCAGGGTTAGAGACACCATGACGGAAGAAAGAGCTTCAGAGAGCGGTAGATCCACCTTGAAGGATGAAGACCACCATGGGTACAAGAGATAACTCAAGATGAAGAAAAGAATGCTATGAAAGAAGCTATGATCAAATAATAACAGTTGATCATGGGGAATGATGTATATGATATGATTTCAAGACATAAAGGGAAGTATGTAGTATCTTCCATATGGATCTACAAGAACAAGTGTACAAAGCAAGGTTCGTGATTTTCCTCAGAAAGAATAGACTATGACATGACATACTCTATTCACCAGTATATATCAAGCGTAGAACCACCTCTACAGAATGAAGAGGGAAGATGATACTCCACTTCAAGGGGAGTGACTACAGAAAATTATATCTAAGTTCGACATGGTACGACATGATGGGTAGCTTCGTGATGGATCAAGACTTTACCAAGAGTAAAGTGGGTTCCAACCTTCAAGGTTGAATGCAGAAGACTAGGATATGTTGATGACCTGAGAAGACAAACTCATAGAAGATGTTATGATACTAGAATGATGTTTGGGATATAGTACTCAAACCACAAAGCAAGAATGTGGTATCTTCCAAATGGATTTGCAAGATAAGATATGTTGCTGATAGAAGTAAGGTAAGACTTGTGGCTAGAGTTTTAATTATAAAGAGACACTTACTCCAGGAAGCAGGGTACACTTCCTTCAAAAATATCATGGTAGTTTCTTCCATGATGAAGTAAAGACAAGCCTTCCTTAATGGTATGATTGAGGAATAGTTTTACATCGAATAGTCACAAGGATTTGAAGTTGAATACAGATGGAATCAAGTATGCAAGTTGAAGAAGGCCCTCTATGTCCTGAAGCAAGCTCCCAGAGCTTGGTATGGAAGAATAGATAGCTTCCTGATGAGCATGTGCTTTGCCAAGAGTAAAGTTGATCCTAACCTTTCCTACAAGGTTGTAGAAGATGAACCTGTCATTCTATTACTATATGTGGATGACTTATTCTTGATAGGGAATGAGAAATAGATCATGGAAAGCAAGAAGAAACTAGCAGAAGAATTTGAGATGAAATATCTTGGGTTAATGCATTATTTCCTAGGTCTGAAAGTATGTCAAAGTTCAGAAGGAATATTTCTCAACCAGGGAAAGTATGCGATAGAGATATTGAAGAGATTCAATATGTTGGAATGCAAAGTCATGGCCACACCCATGGACTCCAACCTAAAGCTGTTAGTTGATGACTCATTAGAGTTAGTGGATGTGACTCACTACAGACAGATCATTGGGTCATTGATGTACTTAACAAATACCAGACCAGACATTTTTTTTGCTGTGAACACCTTAAGTTAATATCTCGTTCAACCAAGATGGGTTCACCTAGTAGCTGCAAAACATGTGATGAGATATCTAAAAGGGACTATAGACTTTGGTCTATACTATGATGGTAGCCATGAGTATAGATTGTATGGCTACACAAATGCAGATTGGGCTGGAAGTATCTCAGATAGGAAAAGCACATCAGGAAGATGCTTTTGTTTGAGGTCTGCTATGAGTTCATGATTTAGCAGGAAACAGTCCAGTGTTTCTCTTAGCACGGTTGAAGCAAAATACATAGTAGATCACTCTACTAAGTTATGAATCCATATGGCTTCAGAAGTTGATATCAGGTCTGTTTGACCTAAAGATGGATACTACAATGATTCTATGTGATAACCATAGTTGTGATGACAAAGAACCCCGTGTTCCGACATAACACATAGAAATCCGGGATTTCTACATACAAGATAAGATGCAGATGATGATATTGTAGATTTAGATGATGGTGATTCCGTATTTCTATACTAAATATAGATATGATGATGCTTTCAGTATTTCTATACTAAAGATATAGATGATGATGCTTTTAGTACTCACATACTGGAGATACAGATGGTGATAGATCAGTATTCAGATACTGAAGATGTAGATGATGATGTACTAACAAAGCCCCTGCCTTGAGTAGAGTTCAAACACTTTTGAGAAAAACTTGGTGTTGTTTGGAAAGACCTTCCTTGAAAGGGGGAGTAGTGATGTTGCAGTGGGATTGTATCATCCCTGGGCATTTGCCCTAAAGTGATCCGGAGACCTCGGTCCTCAAGAAAGAAGAGGGATTGATTCATCTAGGGACATCTGTCCAAAATAGATCCAGTGACCTCGGTCCTCGAGAACATGGTGGGATTGTATCATCCCTGGGCACTTGCCCTAAAGTGATCTGAAGACCTCGGTCTTCGAGAATGAAGAGGGATTGTATCATCCTAGGACATCTGTCCATAATAGATCCAGTGACCTCGGTCCTCAAGAACGTGGTGGGATTGTATCATCCCTGGGCACTTTCCCTAATGTGATCCGGAGACCTCGGTCTTCGAGAATGAAGAGGGATTGTATCATCCTGGGACATCTGTCCATAATAGATCCGATGACCTCAGTCCTCGAGAATGTGGTAGGATTGCATCATCCTTGGACATCGTCCTAAAGTTATAGGGACTGATTCTCCCGTAATCAATCCAGTGGCTTCGGTCCTCGAGAATGTGGTAGGATTGCATCATCCTTAGACATAGTACTAAAGTGATAGGGACTGATTCTCCTGTAATCAATCCGATGGATTCGGTCCTCGAGAATGTGGTAGGATTGCATCATCCTTGGACATAGTCCTAAAGTGATAGGGACTGATTCTCCCGTAATCAATCCGGTGGCTTCGGTCCTTGAGAATGTGGTAGGATTGCATCATCCTTGGACATAGTCCTAAAGTGATAGGGACTGATTCTCCCATAATCAATCCGGTGGCTTCGGTCCTCAAGAATGTGGTAGGATTGCATTGCCCTTGGACTTAGTCCTAAAGTGATAGGGACTGATTCTCCCGTAATCAATCCGGTAACTTTGGTTGTCGAGAATGTGGTGGGATTGTATCATCCCTAGACTTTAAGTCCAAAAATGATCCAAATACTTTTTGTCTTTGAGTTGTGGATTGCAGGTTGTTGCTGATGATGATGATGTCATACTAATCGAAAGATCAGAGTATGATGATGATGACGTACTGATTGAAAGGTCAGAGTATGATGATGTACTGATCGAAAGATCAGAGTATGATGATGACATACTAATCAAAAGATCAGAGTATGATGATTATGACATACTGATCGAAAGATCAGAGTATGATGATGATGACATACTAATCTAAAGATCAAAGTATGATGATGACACACTATGATTATGATGTTTCTGATCGAAAGATTAGAGTATGATGATGATGTTTCTAATCGAAAGATCAGAGTATGTTGATGATGTTTCTGATCAAAATATCAGATTATGATGATGATGTTTCTATGTGGATGATGTTTCTGATCGAAAGATCAGAGTATGATGATGATGTTTCTGATCGACAGATCAGAATATGATGATGATGATGTTGCTGCTGATCGAAAGGGAAAAGTGTTGATGATGATATTGTTGATGGAGAGGTCAAAGTACTGAAGTTGTTGCTACTCATTAAAATTTCAAGGTACTGAAGATGTTGTTGCTGATCGAAAAGTCAAAGTGCTGAAAATGTTGCTGATCGAAAGGTCAAAATGATGAAGATGTTGTTGCTGATCGAAAAGTCAAAGTGCTGAAGATGTTACTGATCGAAAAGGTCAAAATGCTGAAGATGTTGTTGCCGATCGAAAAGTCAAAGTGATGAAGATGTTGCTGATCGAAAGGTCCAAGTGCTAAAGATGTCATTGCTAATTGAAAGATCAAAATGTTGAAGATGTTGCTGATCAAAGACTGAAGATGTTGCTGATGATGAAGACTGAAGATTGAAGATGAAGACTACATGATGTTGAAAAGCTTCCAATGATTTATAGATGTGTTACCCTGCTGATGTTGATGATGTCCCCTATATCTACTCTTGTTGTTGTTGATGTTGCTGTAGAATACCCTTCTCATTAAGGGGGAGTGTTGAAATATTGTAACTTCGAAGAATATTATATATGTATCTTTTTGTGGTCCCCGATGGTCCTACTGGGAGAACCACTTGTATTGCATTGTACCCCGATTCTCCTAATCGGAAGAACTAATAAGAGTCATGAGGTAGTCCCCTCTAATTGTAAAGGTGGGTCATCAGCACCCTAGTGTGGTTACTTGAGCCCACATGTGTAACTTGAGCCTACATGATTTAACTCGAGCCTACATGTCAAATGATTTAACTTAAGTGAATGGATGAATATAAATAGAGGTGTAGTGCTCCTCATTTGAGACACATACACTCACTTGAGTAGCGCACTTGTGGAGGAGAGAAGTAGCTGGAGAAAGAGGATCTCCTTGCTGGTTTTATCTTTTACCTTTTTGGGGCATCTACATTGAGGAAGATTTTGCTGGGTTTTTCCCTTTAGGGTTTTCCCAGGATAAATCTGTGTTGTTCTTGTGATACTGTTTCTTTTAGTGATCCTACTTATATGCTTTTGTTATGAAAATGAAATGAAATACTGATCTATTAGCTAAGCATATGAAAATTTAACATTTCAAACAGAAGATTCTCTTCTTTATGTTATGCCTACTAAAATATAACGAGCATATTAGAATGAAATATTCCAAAAATCACTTTGAAAGTACCTTTGGGTCATCCTACTTTAAATCAAACAAAACTAAGTTAAAAATAGCTAAACTAGTGAAAAAGGAACCAAGGAAAGAAAGCTTGTTAGATTTTAAACATTAAGCTAGCATATCATTAGGATCTTTAACTGAGAGAACAACAAGCACAACAATCAAACACAAGAGACAATGAACACAATGCTTTTCCTCAGGGAAACCATAAATGGAGAAAACCACGAAAATTCCTCATAGATAGAATCAGCACCAAAGTGAAACCCAAAAATAGTAAGACAATCTCCCGACAGCAGTAAGCTCTTTCCTCTTGCCCCAGTGTCTTTATCTTCCTTAGCTATGCACTACAACTAAGTGTGTATGAGATGTGTGATAAATAGAGAGGTCACCTCTCTATTTATACTGATTCCCGACATGACTAAAACCCTACTAGGGCTGACCTCACTAGGAGAGTCTAATAACCCTAGTGCCCCGAAACTGTGGGGACTTTAACCCTTAGACAATAGGAGGGTTACACACAAATTGACATGACTTGTTTACATTATAGATCCTCCGGATAGGAACATTGGGTCATGACATGACACAAGAACATCCCAGAATAAACATCAGGTTACAATAGATAAGAAATACAAGTGAATACATTCTGAAGTTACAATTACAACAACACTCCCTCTTAACTAGGAAGGTATTCTCTCGACACAATTTTCATCATTGGTCTTCTTCTCTGGATCTTCTCGTCATCTGCATCTTCAAGTCATCTTCGTCTTCAATTCTTCGTCATCTTCAAGTCATCTTCATCTCTGGATCTGGATCATCCCTCGATCTAGATCATCATCACTAGATCTGGATCATCACTCGATATGGATCATCTCTGGAGCATCATCTCTGGATCTGGATCATCCCTCGATCTGGATCATCAATACTGAATCTTCACAGGTGCTATCACATGATTCTTCTCGTCACAGGAAGTTATACATAGTCAGCCATTTTTCATGCTGGATGTAGGCCTAACCACCATGTAGGTCTTCCTTAGTGCTTATATTTGACACTTAAGTTAGAATGGCCCACCCAGCACTTACATTTGATCATGTAGGAACTAATCCTATAATCATATCAGAAAGGCAACGCCCAACACTCACATCTGACCATGTGGTAGCATAGGCCACAACCCTGTCAGAAAGGCCCAACACTTATATCTGATCAACCAATGATTGAAGAAAGGCCCAACACTTACACTTGGCCATACGAGGAGCCAATCCTCCATGCCAAAAGGATACTGCACTTACATCTGATCAACCAATGATCAAAGAAAGGCACAACACTTATATCTAATCAACCATTGATTGAAGAAAGGCTCAACACTTATATCTGATCAACCAATGATCGAAGAAAGGCTCTGCACTTACATTCGACACATACGAGGAACCAATTCAACAAGTATGTTCAAAAAAACATGCACTCACATATGATCCTGTAAGAACCAATCCTACAGTCATATTAGAATTCCCCCTAGTCCTAGACTGAGCTACCTGGTAACTGACCAGGTGCCTCCATTCTCTAGGAGAATGGCAATTTCCCTTACATCTGTCCTACTCGATAGAATGGCCATCACTCATATCTGACATGGAAGGAACCAATGCTTTCACCATGACAGAATGGATCAGCCCTTACGTCTGACCATGGAAAGAACCAATCCTCTCACCATGTCAGAATGGCTATGGGTCTCATCACTTTCCCTTGGAGGAAACCTCGATTTGGAGAACACCAAGCTTCTCCCTGAAGTAATCAAACTTCACCCTAGCTAATGGCTTCATCAATACATCAACTATCTATTCCTTTGTCACAACATACTGGAGCTTCACTACTCCCTTCTACACCATATCCTTGATATAGTGATACTTGATCTCGATATGCTTCGACTTGTCATGTAACACTGGATTCTCTAACAAATTCATGCAACTCTGGTTGTCACAATTTATACAAGTAGCATCCATCTGGAGATCAAATAAATTAGACAGTAGCTTCCATAGCCATACTGCCTCAGAACTAGCTGAACAAGATGTGACATACTCTGCTTCAGTTGTACTTAGTGCCACATAGGATTGCTTCTTGCTAAACCAAGAGATCACACCTGATCCCATAGTAAAGCAACAACCTAAAGTGCTTTTCCTATCGATGGCATTGCGTGCCCAATCTGAATCAACATAACCCTCCAGGTTAATATTTTGATTTGCCTTGTACTTGAGCCCATAATCAATTGTACCCGTCAGGTACTTCAGAATGTGCTTTGCAACAATCAAGTGAACATGTCTTGGATCTGTCAAGAACTGGCTCAAGGTGTTCACAGCAAAGCAAATTTCTAGTCTTGTGTTCATTAGATACATCAAGGACCCAATCATCTGACGATATATCGTGGCATCAACCATCTTTGATGAAGCATCACTCAATAGCTTCAGGTTTGATGCCATAGGTGTGGCCATAGCCTTTCAGTCCATCATCCCAAACCTCTTCAGGATATCTGCTGCATACTTTCCTTGTCCCAGGGAGATTCCACCCTCATTCTGCCACACCTCCATACCTAGAAAATAATGCATCATACCCAAGTCCTTCATTTTGAAATTGGCAGCAATCTTTCTCTTTGTATCATCAATAAACCCATCCATAACTATTACAAACAGGACATCTACATATAGTAGAAGCATCACTAGGTTTCCTTCTTCAACCTTGTAGTAAAGGTTGGAATCTGCTTTACTCTTGGTAAATCCCAAACTGGATAGAAAGATGTCAATTCTGCCGTACCATGTCCTGGGTTCCTGTTTCAAACTGTATAGGGCTTTCTTCAATCTACACACATGAGACTCCCTGTCATGTGTTTCAAAACCGAGTGGTTGTTCTACATGCACTTCCTCTTCCACTACACCATTCAAGAAAGCAGTCTTGACATCCATTTGGTGTATCTTCCATTTCATTACTGCAGCCAAAGCAAGTACTATTCTGATGGAAGTGTATCTGGCCATAGGAAAAAAGGTTTCTTCATAATCTATTCCTTCCTTCTGTGAGAAGCCACGAGCCACAAATCTTGCCTTATATTTTTCAATGCTACCATCTGCAACATACTTGATCTTGTAGATCCATTTGGGAGTTACAACTGGATTCCCTTCTAGTCTTGGGACAACATCCCAAACATCATTCTTCATGATCGATTGATACTCTTCGATCTTAGCATCCTTCCATTCTTTCCGTTCTTCCGCTTCTTCATAGTTGGAAGGTTAATTATTGATAACATCACATAGTAAAGCTACATATTCGGAACAAGATCCGGTTCTCTTTCTTTCTCTATGATTCTCTTCTGGATCCCCATATCTTTCTGCACCTTGGATAATTTCTTGTACCCAAGCAGGTTTCCTCTTGTGAGGATTCTTCTCCTCAGGTGGATCTACAGGTCTTTGTGGTTCTTCAAATTCTTGATCTTCTTCTTGAATTTATTCATTCATGGTTGTATCATGAATTCTGGGTGGTTTTGCTTCTTCAGTATCTTCAGCAGGTATCTTCCTGGATTTGTTGTAAGCTGTGTCTTCATCAAATGTTACATCCTTGCTGATGTCGATATTCTTGTATCCTAGGAAGTATATTCTGTAAGCCTTTGAGCTTTCATAGTATCCCACAAATATAACCTTCTTTCCTGAAGGATCTAGTTTTTTTCTCTTTTCTTTTGGTATGTATATGTACACTGGATAGCTGAATATTCTGAGATGGCTGACTTCTGGTTTCTTGCTGGAGAAGACTTCTTCAGGAGTCTTGTTCTCAAGTACTCTGTGTGGAGTACGGTTCTCTACATACACAACTATTTTTCCTACTTTTTCCCATAGATGTATAGGAAGATCTTGATCATTAAGCATTGCTCTTGCAGCTTCCATGATGGTTCTATTCTTCCTTTCTGCAACCCCATTCTGTTGTGGATTGTAAAGAGTGGACAACTCCCTCTTAATCCCTGATTCTTTACATTAGTCTTTGAATTCATTTGATGTGAATTCTCTTCCATTATCTGATCAAAATTTATTGATCTTCTTTTCTGTGTGATTCTCGATCAAGGCTTTGAATTCCTTGAACTTGCTAAAAACTTCATCATAGTTCTTCATGAATTAAATCCATGTCTTCCTAGAAAAGTAATCAATGAAAGAAACATAGTATACATACGTGCTTAGTGAGCTTGATGAAATTGGTCCGTATACATTGGAGTGGATGATTTCTAAGATTCATTTTTCCTTGCTCTCGCTACTTGGAAATGTCTTCTTTGTATTCTTTCCTTTCGCACATCCTTTACATACCCCTTCATGTTTTGCTTGAATTTCTGGAAGACCTTCAACAGATTTACTTGCAAGTGGTAGTGCTCTGTAATGTACATGTGCAATCCTTATGTGCCAAAGTTCATTTGGCTTTACTGTGTCATGGACCATAGCTTGTTCTAGATGGCCCTTCAGCTTGTATAAGCCTCCTTCTTGTTCTCCAATCACTATTGCATCATCAATAGTCTTTCCTATTGGCCACATGATGACTTGGCCATCTATAAATGCAACCCTCATACCTTTTGCATCCAATCTTGATATGGATATAATATTCTTCTTCAATCCTAGTACAAACAAGACATCTTTCATTTTTATATATTTTTCAAAGTCTAGCTTGTAGGAGGATTCACCACTACTTTTTATGGGATATTGGTAGTCATCCCCAAGCTTCACCTTATGGGCTGAATTATGTTCAGATAGTTTCTCAAAGGATTCCTTGAAACCTGTCATGTGCTTAGAATCCCCACTATCAATAATCCAATATTTGATTCCATGAGTGACAGTTCCCGTGAGAGTGGAGATCAGAACATATTCATCTTCACTTTCTTTTTTTACTCTCTTCCTGGGGGGATCATCATCCTCAACAGTGTGAGCATGATGTCTTCTTTTGGAGTTCTTCTTCTTCTTGGATCCATTCTTATTCTTGGGACAATTTTTAGCAAAGTGTTTTATTTCATCTCATGTACAACATCTAAGTTTGGATGGATCCCTTCTCATAAGTTTATTTTTTTGATGAGAATGCTTACCTTGGTGATGATGATTTTCCCTTCTTCCTTTCTTGGAGTGTACTATGAGAGCTTGATATTCACTTCCCATATTTTATTCTTGAGCAGCTATCCGAGATTCTTCTTGAGAGCATTCTTCCCACATTCTACTGAACTTGACCAACTTCTTTCTAGCACAGATTCCTTGGATGAAAGAATCCCATGACCTAGGGAGACCATTCAATGTTGTCATCACAATTTCTGCATTCTCCACTTATTCATATACAACTTCCAGTTGTTCTTTGATATAGGAGACCCTTGTGAAGTATGACTAGATGGTCTCCTCATTCTGAATCTTGACATTCTTCAACTGGTTCCTTAGAGTCATCTTTCGATTGATGTTCTTCCCTTCAAACAATTTGGTTAGGGAATCAAACATGGCTTTAGGTGTCTTGAGGGAGGACACCTGTGGAATGAGGTGATCCTTGATAGTCAACAATCATCCTCTTTTCCATAACCAACTTCTTCTTATGTAAGGCCTTGGCCTCATCTCCCTCTGGAACTAGAACCTCCTCCTAGATATAGGAGTCCAACTCATTTTCTTCCAAAACTAGGGAGATCCTATACTTCCAGGCTCGGAAGTTATCATCTCCCTAAAGCTTTTCATAAAGATTTATATGATGAGACATCTTAACTGAGAACCTCAAATGAAAATACAAAAAATTTAGATCTTACCAGGTCAAGATGTCAGATCTGGATTTGAAGCTGAAATCCTACAGTACTAGTTCAGGAGAAGATTAGGGTTTTGCTTTTTCGAATTTATATCCAACCAAATGATTTGAATTTGATCCCTAACTTTGAATTTGGGGAGAAGATCAATCCAGGCCTGGGCTCACCGAAAAATTCCACTTCTATGAAAAGCCCTAATTTCGGGCAGCAGTGTCGGGTCCAAAACTAAAAAACCTCAGAATTGGATTTTGCTTCGACAGAAAGATGCACCCTAGGGAGGAGAGTTATTCCACCCTAATTTTTTTGAAATCTATGGAGAGAGATCCATAAAATAGGAATCCCTAGTTCCCACAGCTGCATAGTGTCCTCTTCTCATGTTAGCTCTGATGCCATCTTAGATTTTAAACAGTAAGCTAGCATATCATTAGGATATTTAACTGAGAGAACAACAAGCACAACAATAAAACAAAAGAGACAATGAACATAGTGTTTTTTCTCAGGGAAACCATAAATGGAGAAAACCATGCAACTTCCTCAGAGATAGAATCAACACCAAAGTGAAACCCAAAAACAATAAGACAATCTCTCGATAGTAGTAACCTCTTTCCTCTTGCCCTAGTGTCTTTCTCTTCCTCAGCTATGCGCTACAACTGAGTGTGTATGAGATGTGTGATAAATAGAGAGGTCACCTCTCTATTTATACTAATTCTCGACATGACTAAAACCCTACTAGGGCTGACCTCACTAGGAGATTCTAATAACCCTAGTGCCCCAAAACTGCAGGGACTTTAACCCTTAAACAATAGGAGGGTTACCCACAATGACTTGACATGACTTGTTTACATTATAGATCCTCCCGATAGGAACATCGGGTCATGACATGACACAAGAACATCCCAGAATAAACATCGGGTTACAATAGATAAGAAATACAAGTGAATACATTCTGAAGTTAATATTACATCAACAAAGCTTTCCTTGGGATCTTGGCTTGTTGTTTGTGCATCCAATATGTTAAGTTAGGAGCTTGTTTCTTACCTTTTTAAGTTTGATTGTCATTTTTATTCTAGTTTTCTTACTTTCTTGAGTTTATATTTTCACTTACTGTAGAATTTTTTGGATATTTAGTGAAATTTTTAAGTTTTTGCCTTTAGATTTATTATTGCTTTTCCTCTTTTAGTTTTTGAAGGGTTTAAAGGTCATTATGTTGTATAGTGGACTCACAAATAAACATCTTGAGCTTAGTCTGTCATTTAAATTTCACTTCAAATGGAAAAAAATGTTAAAATAGCACCAAAAGGGTTTTCAGATTATTCTTGTAGCGCAAGTGCAAAAAAATAACACAGTGGCACTACAAGAATATCGTGCATGTTGATTTTTCCGACTTTTGAGACAATTTTTTTTGCATAATTTCGAATTTGAAGTGTCTAATCGCGTGATTTAAGGTTTTTTGCTACGTGTTGTGCCAGTGTTCATCATGAAAATAAGTGATTTCATGTCATGGAGGAAATTATGGTCATTATCAGTTACAACGCAGCCCATCATGACAGATAGCCTTATAGATCGAGTTTGACATGAGGATAGTTATTCCTTACCTCCATTTCGAAGCTGAAGACTTTGTGGAATGACGGTGTTTGCCTAAAAAATCAGAGGTTGCAGTTGCAAAGTATAGTCGGGGTTTTCATAGTCACACAGGAAATTAGGGTTTCCTCACCACCTGGAATCAAATTAAGCATCTGAAGACACCTGCATACTTCAATTCAGCAATCAAACAGCACGAGGAGTGGTTTAAAGCGACTATAGTTGAACATTAAAGAGGTATTCCGTGATAAGCTATTGGTGACTGATAATTTGGGTCTTTCTCGGTGAATTTGGTTTTATCAAAATTGATTATGCAGAACGTTAATATATGCTTTAAACAATGTTCTTGTCGAAGAGATAAGGAGATTAAAAGTGTTGGTGATCGACTAGCTGAAAAATATCAGTTTTTATTTAAGCATGACCCTATCAAAGTTTGAAAGTGTGGTGATGTGAAGAGTTGTACATTTTATGGTGTCTAAAGTTTCACAAATAGGTCTTCTACCTATACACAATGCAGCGAAGAAGCTAAACAACTAAGGTTACATGAAAATCTGATCTCATTGAGTGCTAAAACTGACTCATTTTGGTGCTAAAAAAAAACCACTTGGAGTAGAAAATGAGCAGACCTAGGATTATTCTTATATCTTATCCTCTGTTATATAAACAATCTCCATTTGATCCTAGAAACCACAAGTTGGCCTAAACAGCTAGCAGTTGAGAGCATTTATGCAAAGCTTTTCTGTACATAGATTGCTCATAGTTGGCACTAGAAGGATTAAAGGGTTAATTTTGGTACTGAGTCTCAATACACACGTGTGACTATACGTTTTGGAGATGGTCAGCGGTCAGCTATTTTCATGACAGACTGAATGATAGCTAAATTTCACCCACAGTCTTAGTGAAGAATATTGAACACTCTGTGACCTAAATCATTTGAGCCCGTGGTGAAACTTATCTTGCATTAGAAAACCAAAGGGAGCAGTCAAAGAATATTGAGGAGAGTTGGTTATTGAAACCTAAGAGGCTGGAGAAGCAGAAAAGAAGCTTCTAGGTCATTAACAAAACCCTAGAAATACACAGAGTTACAGCCTTTGAAGAAAATGGGTAAAAGTGGCAAAGTAAATAGGGCTGAGCCTACTAATGTAAGATGGATTGAGAAATTCCCAGGTTGTGTAGAAATTTTCCAATAGGCTGGGTGGCTGGATTTTTTCAAAAGAATAGATGGTTATAACACTGAAGTGTCCTATAAATTTGCACAAGGTTACAATCAGGACTTGGTAGTTTTTGACACTTTAAGGTTTAGGTTGACAGTGGATTTAGTTGCAGAAGCTACAAGAATAAAGAATGAGGGTGAAATGTGGTTTAAAAAGCTTCCCTTCACATTTGATGCCCAGAGGTATTTACTACCTAATATTACCCCAGACTGGAACAAGGGAATTCTAATCCAAAACTTCAGAAGTGAGTGGGTGGAACCTATTAGAATCTTGCAGAGTTATATAACATGTGACGGCAGATATGCCTATGTTTTTAAATACCATTTTAGGTTTTTACAGCATATGGTTGGTGTATAAAAAATGAGCCTTCCTTTCTTCCTATTCAAAAGTATGCAAAAGATGTCCAGTAGAGTAAGAGGGCATTAGGATCATTCCTCCCAATCCATTTTCCACCTTGGACTGATTAAATTGATCATCAGTACTGTACTGCGGAGTGAAGGGAAAACCTGGGATTTCTTCCTCTTCTGGTCTGGTTTTCAAGTTAAAAAAGAAGATCAGCAAAGTAAAAAGTAGGTAGACAAAGGAAAAGTCCTAATGAGGAAATTAGGTTAGAAGGTCAAGCTTGAAGACAAGGAAGATGTCAAAATTGAAGAAGCACCAGAGCCTCTGAAGAAGGACAATGAATCTCAGATGTTTTCAACTGACATTAAGGGTAAGTATTCATTGTTTACAAAAAAGAAAGAACAACCTATGCAACACATGACACCAGCAAAATTTTTCAGTGAAAATAAAACTGCTGTCACAGAAAAGGTTGCCATACAGGAAGAAGACATTTAGAACCAGCAAAGGAGTCCCATCACTATCCTGTCTGAGGATGAGGGATATCTGTTAGAGGAAAATGAATCCATTCCCAAAACTGAAGCTAAGGTTGATACCCACACAGAATGATGCAGACAAGAGAATAAAACAGAGAAGTCAAAGAAAAAGAAGACCAAAGTGATAGCCATAGAGTTAGCTACAGTAAGACATCAAGGAAGAACACTGAAAATGCTGGGAGAATTGGCCCCAGGTTCTCCAGCTTGGAGGGATAAAACCAGGCCAAAGAACAAGTTGAGATTGAATATGAAAAAATTGCTTAACCCTAGATTGAATACCAAAGAAGTGACTGTCCTGGATGATATTTCCTCAAATGAAAAACTAGAAATTGACAAAATGAGCATTAAAAGGAAGAAAACAGCAGTTGCAAAAACTTCATCTTTTCATCCTGCAAAGGCAAAAAGGTCATCGTAGTCAGTAGAATATTCAAATATCACCGAGCCTAAACTGTCTACCATATACCTTGAATTGAGAAATGAACTTTTAGAGCAACAGCAGGAAGAAAAAGCTGAAGTACCTTATGTTGAAGATCAAAAATTGAAAGATGAAGTTATACCTAAAGAAGCAGACATTCTGGAAGACCCTAATATTCCTGATATTTCCACAGATTTGTTAGAAGAAGATGCAGATATTTTTAGGAAGATTAATATACCATGGATTCCTAGTGATATGCAGGGTGCTTCAACAGAAAAAGCCTTTGATTCAGACATGAAAAAATTGCAAAGAACTGTTAGACAATACAGACACTAGATGGACTATATGTAGGAAGCGAATGATAGGATGATCTTGGCAAATAGAAGACTAAGAGAATATTTGCAGGAGGTTAATGAACATTTTCAAGAACTGACAGCAGTGTCCAAGAAATCCTTGAAGAGGAAGAGAACCACTGATTTGCACTGTGCAGATTTGAAGTTGACTGTTGACAACTTACTGAAGCAAAATGAAGAGCTCACCAGAAGACTAGCAAGCATGGAATATGAACAGAGGCGATATAAGAAGAAAGCTCAAGCATTGGATGGCATAGCTTTGCTAGTTGACGCTGCAAAGGACCTTTGAGTTAGTTATTGAATCAGTTATTTGTTATCTCTTTTTTAGAAACACTTTAGTTAATTAGTTGTTTACTATATTTTGAAAAACATCATATCTTGTAAATTGTAATTTGGCTTTATCCCATCGAGTGGTTAGTTGAAGGAAGTTAGGGTTCTGAGCCCTAACTGGTTTTTGTGGAGGAATAGTATTTAGGAGATGAAAAACACTGAATGAGGGTTCTATTTCTGGGAAAACTT
Organism: Pseudotsuga menziesii; assembly: GCA_001517045.1. Lineage (NCBI taxonomy): Eukaryota > Viridiplantae > Streptophyta > Pinopsida > Pinales > Pinaceae > Pseudotsuga > Pseudotsuga menziesii. The sequence goes on along the minus strand of LPNX010432901.1, from coordinate 189,305 downwards.
CAAGAGGTCTATTGGACTTGTTTGTGAGCTAAGTATCATAACTCTGTATGCATTTGATGACAGACTATGAGATATATGACACTTTTTACCCTTCAGTACATGTGTTGGCTTCATATTTGACTTGTTTAGTTGCTTAACTGATAAATTCATTGCTGGTCTATGTTTGTATGCTGGTGATGCTTATATTTTATGAATGAACTTCAATTTTGTGTTCTGTTGGATACTTGATGATTATATTATGCATCTTTGTCTTTACTTGCTTATGATTCAGTTCTTTTTTAGCTCATGAGTGTATTCCCTGTTGGTCACCAAATTCACAACCAAGAAAACAATTCAGAAACCCTAAAACCTAGTTTACTTTATTGAGTTTTATTTGAGATTGTGTTGGCTTGTTTCTTTTAGCCTTGGAAACAATTTCTGGCACAAACACAATGAAATATGCACTGATTGTTGGATTTAATCTTTTTAAAATAGAAAAGGAAATATAGAGCATGCAACCTACAGATTCTCTTTAAATTTCCATGCAAAATGGATGATTTCCCTAAGCTAGATCTAGAATGCTTAATGATACTTTTTAGAAATAAGATCTAGACTATGAGCTTTGAAATAGTAGATCTATGTAATTTTTACTTCAATATGATAGATATAAATTATAACAAAGCTTTCAAACAAAGTAACTAGTTAAGATTTGGATTTTTATAAGGAGGAAGAGAGAGGAAGAGTGTTGGTAGCCTTGGTAGTTCTAGTGGAATGTCGAGGGACTATGCCTTTGAAAGGTTTCGAAGAAAGTGGGGAAGAAAACTAGATCAGCACCCTCTCCAAGCTATGAACCTGCAACTGAATCCAAAGACTTGCCAAAATACTTGCGAGATCTGGTTAATACATACACAGATATTTCAGAATAACATGCATATAAACTTATAAAACATGTTGAATCTAGATCTCTAAATATGCATCAAAGGAAAGAGATGGCCAATAAACTTATTAACAAACGCATTTCCTATCAATATTATAATAAACTTATTATCAATATTTAGCAATGAATCCACAAACAATCAACAAATTATGAACATAGATACATGTTACCTCGGTAAAACATGGCAATGCTCATCCACACATACAGTGACATGATACCGTCTTGCATCCAAAGATTCTCTTTATTTCAAATGAAAAATGACAATAGTACAATAGCAACAACACCTCAATCCCAGTTCTAACTAGATTGGAAGAGGAAAAGTGTACTTTATTTATAGCAAAAACAGGAGATCCATCCCAGGGGGGCACAAATACCAAGGAGAGAGAGACTGCAGTTGCATATGAAGTGAATCTGGGCCTGATCTATGTCTAACTGAGCCTGATCTGAGTCTCACTGAGTGCAATTGTCAATCAGAGAGATAATCTACCTGACATATCAACCTGCTAAATAAAGCATCCACCAAGACTGAACCAGAAGGGCCCACACATGCGGAGGAGAGAGGGAGGGTGTAATTCCTAATATTTCATGCATAAATGTACTCCTTGATCAACCCAGATCACCTCCTGCAGTCAAGTATTTGTCAGATTCAGTCAATCCCAAGTTGATGAGACTGATTTTAGTTAAATCGGAGCAAATCCCAATGATTTAGGATTTTTAATTCTCTCCATTATTTAATTAATTTATCAATTAAATAATCAATACTTGGTTTTTAGGGATTTTTTACTTGAGTGATGGACAAATTACTCAAAACTTAGAAAAAGCGGGTCTATGAGTTTACATGGTGATCTTAGCTTGAAAATGAGCACCCGCATGACTGAAACTGATTATTTGACCCACTTTTATTACAAAACCAATTTTTTCAATTAGACTATTAAAAAATAGCCCAAGTTTTGTGCAAAAATTAAAATTAAAAAAAAAACTTAAAAAATTTAAAATTAAAAAAATTAAAAACCTAGGGGGACTTAGACATGTTCATGTGACTCGACCATGATGCCTAGCATGTTTATACATTGACACATAGACTCTAATAACCTCAATAGGCCTAAATTCCAAGCCGACCACCCCAACTTTGGAGGTATTGAGCGAAAAACTCAGAAATTATCAGTCGTTTATTCAACAACCAATAATAACCAAGGGAAAAAACACCCTGGGATGATCGAATTGACAAATAAAGTCTAAGAGACTGAGTCTTTTACATACACTATCATGCTAGAACATTTATTAAAATTCTCCCATGGGGTATGAACATGTGATATAGTACAACAAGCACTTCGGAGAAGCACATCCAAAGGTTTTTTGAAGTCCGAACAAAAAATCTTTGTCCAGTTCACCAGGCTCACTCGATAAAAAACCACTAAGTACAACTTAGGTGGTAGCAAGGCCCATTTTGAGTGGAAATTTCCTCTAATACATATATTAAATAATAAGGAAATAATAAATATAATGGTTAAAAAAGAATCTATATGTTATTATTTACTAAAAATGATTAAATAAATATTTAAACCTAAAATAGTCAAATTAGGAACTAGTAAAAGAGTTCATAAGTTAATTATAATAAATTATTAACTTCACATAAATCAATTAAAGATCATTTTCAAGAATATAATGGATTCTTGATCTAACTGAAGTTTTGAAACAACTGTCCTTTTTCTTAAAGATTGTTTATAAAGACCCAATGCAAGGAAAGGATTGGGGATCCCAAATCTGATATGATCATTATTCCTAATAATTTTGGAGAGCATTTTCAAAAGCAAAGCAATCTGGTATTGAACCTTATATTCTAGATAGATGAAGCCTTACCTTTAGGAGCTCTAGAATACTTACATGTTGGAACCAGCTCAGGGGGATCTAGACTAAAACTAGTAACAATTTTGGGTCATGGTTGGGAGGAATGTGGTAGTTCCCAAGTTATTCAGTTAACATATCTGAGGTCAGAACTAGCTAAGTTTTTATTATTTATGTTTGTTTATGTGTGCATGTTTTCTTAGCCATTAATAAACTTAAAGTTGCAGGTATGAGGTTTTTTTCCTTCTTTAGTCTTTACATATTTTTACTAAGTAGTGTTTATGATATTGGATGAAAATATGCATATTGAATACATGCTTCAACTAGATTTCCATTTGTTTAATTTATTGAAACTCAGTCTGAAATATTTCTACAATCTCTAGCGTTAAATTTTATATTGCAGGTAAATGTGTTTACTTAACCTTAAATTCAACCTTCATTTCCTAGATAGGTGTTTACAGTTTAAATTCTTTTAGGTTTTTTATTTAAACAAATTTAAATGTCAAACAATTTAACTTAGATTCAAACCCTAGTTGTTAGATAACTAGCTACTATATATTTCTCAAACATTATGTTAACACCAGTTTAGTTTTTCCACAGTTACTCATTGCCTGAAAATTCTGAGTTTCTATTGAGGATCAAATGGTTTTCAAACATTCCTCATTAAAATAATTTATAAAAGTTCCAAGGTGATGCGAGAAAAAGGTTAGAAGCTTTGAACAAAAAGAAATTAATTCCTATGTTTTTATAAAAAATGTTGTTGGCACAAGAGCACTCATTACCAAGTTGTGTGGGGTCCACACACCAAGCAAATATTTCCACCAAAGTCCAAGCACTGAGCTTTCCAAGACTAATACACACATTGTTCCTTGGTATATTTTGAAATGATTGGTGTTTATAAACAGTTTACAGGTAAGTGTTCCCTTGCATGTGGGATGATTCCCTCATCAAAAGGAATCAAACTATAAAAACGTGAGAATTCTTTGCATCAACGCATCTTGGTGGAGAGAATATAATTAGTTATATGTGGAGATTAATTAAAGAAAAATTTATGCAATAAATAAATTGAAGAAATTAACACCAAATAATATTTTCATTTCATGAGGCAGAGCAATTGGTAATGTCATTAGCTGAAGATGCAAAATCTGGTATTCCTTTGAACGCACCAAATAGTTCATGCACTTCCAGTTTGAGTGGTTTGTACAAATCTAATGCTTGGAATACTGAGGAACAACATCTTGAGAATTTCCTCGCTGAACCTAACAGTGAATCTGAAGCTTACAATACCCTCAAAAAAAATTTCATTGTTTCAAATCATCAATCAGAAGTCAATCCTGTTTTCAATGTGCTAATGTTGAAAGTTAATAATCTAGATATAGAAAAGAAGGTAACATATGCAGCACCAGATACAAAGAAATGGATTTCGGTTGAAAGGGAAAAAGTGATAGTGATAATGCCAGTGTTTTGTGCTCTCTGCTGGAGGAATTGTGTATAATTAAAGCTCCTGCAAACTAAACATTGATCAGTGATCCAGATCAAAGCACATTTCATCCGACGGCTCAAATGAATTTCGCATTATGAAAATGCACAAGATAATGAACTTTTTCAATTTTGGAAATCATTTAAAAGCCAACATATTTCAATAGCCATGATATGGATGGGAAAGGATGAATGACGTGAATGTATTTCACATTGTTAACTAGCAAGGAGAAATTAGGTTTTCAGATTAGCGAAATTTTTATGCCGCATGCAAGTTCACACACGTGGTAAGCATCCATTATCCGGTAAAACTAATCAACGGCTTAAAATAATTTGGCTGGGTGAATGTGAAGGAAGGTTGGAAAAACAATGCCCATGAACAGTGTACTAATTGTGGATCAAATGAGCTGAATTCATAATTAAAGGCATAGAGCATGGTTGTTTTTTTAGGAAAATGACTGTTTGGTCATCATTTTAAATCAATTGTTCCCTCTGAACCAAGATGATTTTTCATAAAATGAGAGAGGTTTTTATTCATAACAAAACTATCTATAATAAAATCTCTTAGTGTTTACCCAGGTGCTGTGTATTGAGAGAATCAAAATCATCTTCAAAGAGCTAATATCTAGATTTTTAAATGACTGTTTTAGTCAGTTAATTCAATCAATTGTTTCCGGAAAACCATAAAGAATTGTCCAAAATTGAATGTTGTTTCTCTTAATAAAAGGATCATGTTCACTAACCTCTCTCAGTTTTTACCCAGGTCATATGGTTTAGGAGAAACAAAGTGAGTTCTACATGTCATTTTTAGGTTTTCCAAAGGACTGTTTTAGACATCACATTCAAAGAATTATTTCATCCAAATGGAATTGAATTTCAGGAAACAAAGAGAGGTTTTTCTTCATCATAGGCCTATCTACAAACAACTCCTTCATATTTTACACAAGTATCATAGGTTGGGAGGATTTAAAATATATTCACAGGGTATTTTTTTAGAAATTTACAGTTTTACTGTCTGAGTCATCAATTTCAAAATCCGATCCTAAGAAGCTGGAGCTGAATCAAAGTAAAATAAGTCATAGGTTTTGTTGGGAACATGGAAAACTACAAAAACCACTTTTAGTTTTTGTACATCTGTCACCATCTGGGATATGGAGAAGGGGCCTTAAGCCTATTTTTCTAGTAGTCCGCATTTTTTTTTTGTCTTATGTGAATCATGGTGTATAGACCACGTTCAAAGTTTGTTAGAAGATGTAATTCAGTTGTAACAAATTTAGATTCTCGGATGTCGGTCTAGGAATTCCAAATTCTATAAATATACCTCCTAAAGAAGGACAAAGGGTTGAAACCATTGTAATTTGTTGTGTGTGTTTTTCAAGAGAATTTTAATATAATTGCAGAGCTGAGGTCAATGTTTTCATACAGGGATTCATGTGTTGTTCGCACTTATAGTCTATTATTTCCTTTCTTATGTGAATGTTTTTCCAGTTTATCTCTCCTGTTTTGTTTTCTTTCATATCCGAGACTTAGGGTATAACAACTCAGAATTCATACTTGCTATGCTCTGTTTGTTGTTTCAGGTGTTCACTAAAGTTTTGTTCTAAAGTTGATACATAATTCATTCTTTGCAATGCTCTGTATTGATGGTTTGTTCATGTTCCTTCTTTCCACCAGACAATTATGAATCGACTGTGATCGAGTGGCTACCTTTCCCCTATGTTGAAATCACTTGAATTAAGTACTAATTTTTCCTATTGTATATCTTGACTTCATCGTCCAATGGTGTTGTGTTTTGTTTCAACCAATTTTACAAACAATTTATAGTTTCATTTGTGTATATATATGGCATTGTTGACATTTGTTGAGAGATTCCTCTCGGAATAACAGAAGGCCAATTCTCTCTTCGAAAGTGGTTCTGCTGTTACCCGGGAGCGGGCCTTCCACAACCTTTGGGCTCATTTTCGGTGCTAACAAACTGGTGCCGTTGTCAGGGATGAGGTTGAAGATCATCCTTGGGAAGATTGAGAAAGATTCAAAGGATAAAGAGTTTATGTGGTCAAATAGAGATTCATACACGTAAATAAGGTTGTATCATTTTCCTTGGCGACTCCACTGAAATATTCTGGAAGGTGACTCCACTAGGGAGACCGGTGGTCGAAAAGAAAAATACGGGGAGAGGTCTCAAATATTCCATGGATTTTAATGAAGATTTAGATCTGACTGTTGATGGTGAACAATGGTCATAAAATAAGAAGGTCATGTCTCTTTTCACCTAGCGACTCCATCTATGAAGAATCCATTCTTCATAATGTTCTATGGCAGCTCAACTATCAAATGGGGTCGCAAAGTTTGAGGAGTTGATTCAGTTTCTCCACCATCAAGATGAATTCTCATGATGCAAGGTATGATCCTATGAATCTTTCTTCCATTCCTAGTTATCCCAATAAAATACCTCTGGTAAATTGGCAAACATATCTTCCAAGATCCAGTGATGAAAGGGGTGATGATGCTACCATCCATTTATTTAGATTTCATAAGGATATACATAAGCTGGGAGTGGGATGGCATGAAGATTCTTTAATGAAAATGTTCAGGTTTAGTTTAGAAGGATATGTAAGGTCTTGGTATGAGGGATTTCCAACAAGGATTTTATCCTCCCTTAAAGACTTTCATACCATATTTCATGAACATTTCGAAAGGCATTATCCTTCTTTGTTGTTACTTCAATATTGTTGCACACACGATAAAGAGTTCATTGAAAATGTGAAAGATGAGTGTGATGATGATCAATATTTGGATGAAGAGATTTTAGATATATTACATGAATATTCATCTCAAAAAGAAAGACAAACCAATTGCCATGATATTCAAGAAAATTTCCAGCAGTTAGTACTGTTTTCCTTGACTAAAGTTGACATAGACAAAAGCTCATATTCAACTAGTTATATCTCTCTTCCTGAAAATATTGATGATTTGCATCATTCTTATCATTTTTTGCGTGACTAATAGAGGGGTTTGGATTGCCAATAAGATCCTTCCTCATACTATTCAACTTCCGAATTTTTGTTACAAAAAGAGGCCTCCCCTTCCCAATCAAAAAATTCATTTTCGCAACTGCAATCTCTTGAAAATTACAATGCTTGTGTGATTGATTACAGAGAAGATGATAATTCTAGAAAATATCAGTCTTGTATTCCCTCCACATGTTCATTTTCTGAAGAATGCAATCATCCTGTCACAATTTCTGTTAGTGAAGAAAATTTCATTGCAATCCAAGACCAAAAGTATGAAAACATAGTGGAAACTGAACATGTTGAAGATGACTGTTTGCCATTGTGTTTTCCTTCATTTGAGTGGTTAGAAAAGGGACTTAAAGTTTCTGATTACAAACATAAATTTAATATTGTAGATGAATGTATTAATTTCCTTGGAATGGATGATGAGCAAGAAGGACAGTTGTGCAATCAATCCCAGCCTTTAGAAAAACCAGCAGTATGCAATGAAGAGTTGAATAATGAAGAAGAAGATGGGGGTTCTCAAATGGATGTTTCTTTTTGTTTTTCAAATTCAGAATTTTTTTGTCAAGAAGAAATCTATTTGCTCGATCCTATTGAAGAAATGAATGATGTTTCTGCTGAAGCATATAAAGAATATGAAGTTTTAAAATCAGAAATTTTAGATGAAGTTGTGGATGTCTTGCTTGGAAATTGACACATGTTTTCCTTGCTTGGTTCTTTTGAAGATCAGTTTGACAGCGTGCAAGGGAATTTACAGTTGGGACAGGATTTTCATGGTAAAAAAATGACAGAATTTTTTGGAGGCTGTCATATTTTTTATGATCTGGTGGCAAAATACATGGAGAATCTTGGTAGTGGTAATTGCTGGTTATATCTCTACTGTAAATATCAATTTCTTTATTATACATATCTTCCATTAAGTCCGTCATCTATGTTTTTTATCAAGCATGAAGAGAAAGTTGTTTTATGGGATCATTTGCTTGAGTGGCTTCATTGGAAGTCAGAAGTTACTTGGCTGAGCATTGATGCTTAGTAAGTAGGGTAGGTAAGTAAAGATGAATAAGCTCGACATGGTGAGCATTCCATTCAGCAACTTTCATTTTGTTTTTACTTTCAGTTTTAATTTCAGTTTCGGTTTTAAAGTTCAGGTCTGAATTTATAGTTGTCTTCAGTTTTCAGAATGTGGACAGGTGGTAGGTTACAGGTTGAAAGAATGGGATTTCACTGCAAAATGGTTTCAGTTGATGGTTTAATTCAGAATAGGTAGAGGATTTCAGAAAATTGGGAGCAACCCAATGGATTTGGCACTTGGTCTACGGGGGTTCTTTGCTACCTCGCTGGGAGGATAGCATCCCTCGTGGAGCCAGCTGTTAGCACCATTTTAGTTTTTCCACAGTTAGCCTCATTTCCTGAAAATTCTGAGTTTCTCTTGAGGATCAAATGGTTTTCAAACATTCCTCATTAAAACAATTTATAAAAGTTCCAAGGTGGCACGATAAAAAGGTTAGAATCTTTGAGCAAAAAGAAAGTAATTCCTATGTTTTTATAAAAAAATGTTGTTGGCACAAGGCCACTCATTACCAAGTTGCGTGGGGCCACACACCAAGCAAATATTTCCACCAAAGTCCAAGCACCGAGCTCTCCAAGACTAATACACAAATTGTTCCTTGGTATAGTTTGAAATGATTGGTGTTTATAAACAGTTTATAGGTAAGTGTTCCCTTGCATGTGGGATGATTCCCTCATCAAAAGGAAGCAAACTATAAAAGCGTGAGAATTCTTTGCATCAACGCATCTTGGCGGAGAGAATATAATTAGTTATATGTGGAGATTAATTAAAGTAAAATTTTTACAATAAATAAATTGAAGAAATTAACACCAAATAATATTTTCATTTCCGGAGGCAGAGAAATATGTAATGTCATTAGTTGAAGATGCAAAATCTGGTATTCCTTTGAACACACCAAATAGTTCATGCACTTCCAGTTTGAGTGGTTTGTATAAATATAATGCTTGGCATACTGAGGAACAAGATCTTGAGCGTTTCCCTGTTGAAACTAACATTGAATCTAAAGCTTACGATACCCTCAAATAAATTTTCATTGTTTCAAATCATCAATCAAAATTCAATCCTGTTTTCATTGTGCTAATGTTAAAAGTTAATAATCCAGATATAGCAAAGAAGGTAACATATGTAGCACCATATAAAAAGAAATGGATTCCAGTTGAAAGGGAAAAAGTGATAGAGATAATTCCAGTGTTTTGTGATCTCTGCCAGAGGAATTGTGTATAATTAAAGCTCCTACAAACTAAACATTGATCAATGATCCAGATTAAAGCACATTTCATCCAATGGCTGAAATGAATTTCTCATTATGAAAATGCACGAGATAATGAAATTTTTCAATTTTGGAAATCATTTAAAAGCCCACATATTTCAATGGCCATGATATGGCTGGGAAAGGATGAACGATGTGAATACATTTCGCATTGTCAACTAGCAAGGAGAAATTAGGTTTTGGGATTAGCAAAATTTTTATGCCGCATGTAAGTTCACACACGTGGTAAGCATCCATTATCCGGTAAAACTGATCAATGGCTTAAAATAATTTCACTGGGTGAATGTGACGAAATTTTGGAAAAACAATTCTCATGAACAGTGTACTAATTGTGGATCAAATGAGCTCAATTCAAAATTAAAGCCGTAGAGCATGGTTGTTTTTTCAGGAAAATGACTGTTTTCGTCATTATTTTAAATCAATTGTTCCCACTGAACCAAGATAATTTTTCATAAAATGAGATATTTTTTTCTTCATAACACACCTATATACAATAACCTCTCTCAGTGTTTACCCAGGTGCTATGGATTGAGAGAATCAAAGTCATCTTCAGAGTGCTAATTTCCAAATTTTTAAATGACTGTTTTAGTCAGTTATTTAAATCAATTGTTTCTGGAAAAAAATAAAGAATTTTCCAAACTTGAATGAGGTTTCTCTTAATAACAAGATCATGTTCAACAACCTCTCTCATTTTTTACCCAGGTCATATTTTTTAGGAGAAACAAAGTGAGTTATACATGTCATTTTTAGGTTTTCCAAAGGACTGTTTCACACATCACATTCAAAGAATTGTTTATAGTGTTGAATTTCATGAAACTGAGAGAGGGTTTTCTTCACCACAGGCCTATATACAAAAACCTCATTCATATTTTACACAGGTATCATAGGCTGGGAAAATTTAAAATATCTTCACAGGGTATTTTTCCAGAAATTTATAGTTTTACTGTCTGAGTCATCAGTTTCAAAATCAGATCCTGAGGAGCTGGAGCTGAATTAGAGAAAAATAAGACATGGGATTTGTTGGGAATATGGCCAAATACAAAAAATGCTTTCATTTTTTGCATATCTGTCACCATCTGGGATATGCAGAAGGGGCTTTAAGCCTGTTTTTCTAGTAGTCCGCATTTTATTTTTGTCTTATGTGAATCGTGGTGTGTAGGCCACGTCCAAAGTTTGTTAGAAGATTTCCTTTAGTTGTAACAAATTTTGATTCTCGTATGTCGGTCTAGGAAGTCAAAATGCTATAAATATACCTCCTGAAGAAGGAGAAAGGGTTGAAAGCATTGTAATTTTGCTATGTTTGTTTTCCAAGAGAATTTTGATATAATTGCAGAACTGAGGTTGGCATTTTTGTTAGAATAATCAACCCATAGTTTACCCATTTAGACATTAATTTAATTATTTCTGTCTTATTAGCCTAGTTCATGTGTCCCACCTTGTGCAAGTTGTCATTTGCCTATCTATAATGGTCAAACTTGCCTTATTTGACTCATGTAGCACATGGGGGAGCTAAAGGAATCAATTTTGCTTTATTCCTAGCCTCCTAGGTGCCCTTATGCTTTTTTTGCTTTATTGCCTGCTTTTTCAGTGTTTTAAGGTAAAATGAAAAACTAGACTAGGTGCGGTTGACTAGTTTTTTGTCCTACACATCCTCCTCTCTTTTATCCATGCAAAAGAATGTATGAGTTTCCATTCCACTACTCTTTAGCTTTTCTAAGCCTTTTTGCCAATTCGTGAGCTCCATGACAGATTTGGGATCAACTTTTTACACCTATGGGGGATTTGCTTATTTTTAGTAAGCCTGCTTTATGCTAGATTCGAATTGCTCCTCATGCATTCAAATCCCTGATGTATTTTATTTATTCGTCAATATATGTTATTATAGGGTTGGATATTGTACACTGATTTAATACAGTTTAGTGTTCAGCTCCATTTTTCAATCTCTTTGTGAGTAATTTTGCATGATAAATTGTTAATTGTTGTGAGTAAAATTAATCTATCACCTGGTTAAATTTCCACATGGTATCAGAGCCATTGTAGATTGTTTCTCTCCTTCAAATTTTTTTTTGCAGGTTCGACATCAGTGACTGGGATCCTTCTACTGACAGCCGAGACAGATTTTCTAAGCTATGGATCAATCACAGAAAACTATCTTGACTCCTTTCAATTTATTTGAATGGAAAGCAGAGATGGAGATACTGTTGAGAGTGAAATGCATCTACAGGGTGACTATGGCAATAGAAGCAGAGCCCAATGCAGCTGCAGAGAAGATAAAATGGCACAACAGGAGGGATGAGGCTTATGGCCTCCTGTGTCTGAGTATTTCCAGAGACCTCCTTTTCCATCTTGATGGATTGACATCACTGAATGAAGTATGGGAGAAGATTGCTGATCTTTTTGGAAAGACAGATGAGATGAGGGGACATCAAATTGAAAATGACCTGATTTCTCTGAGTCCAACGATCTTTGAATCCCTGCAGCTATATTTCTCCAAGTTCAAAGCACTAGTTTTGCAGTTGAAACAGTGTGGTATCGAAAATAAAGATGATCAGCTCGTACTGGCCATCCTCTTGAAGCTGGGCCCTGATTATTCAGTGTTTGTTTCGACCTTCTATGCCACAAAACTGACAGCTCGAACCTGGAAGATGCCTAGCCTTGCATATTTCATGGAATCTCTCACACAAGAACATGATAAGATGGTGATGATGGGCACCATCAAACCATCCAAAGATAAAGCTTTGATTGCTAGAGATTCAAGGGTGGATTCAAAAAGAAAAAAGAAAGCTAAAAAGCCACCTGAGCAAAAGAGAGACAAGAAACAGTCTCCAGAGGATCAACAAGGTCCCAAGAAGAATTACCAGAAGAAGAAGAACAAAGGTGAAATGAACAAGTGCGCATAGTGCAATAAGGGCAATCACTCTGAAAGCTCTTGTATGAAAAAGCAGATAGACATGCTGACCCAACTCCTAGAGAAGAATGACATCTCCCTTCCAGAAAGCTCAAAGAAGAGAGAAGGAGGATTAAGTTCAGATGACAGAGAGAGAGTTCATGCTCTAGTTGCTGGCACATCAAGCTCACCTAGTTTTATCATTGATTCTGGAGCTTCAAGACACATGGTTTCGACTAAGGAGGCCTTCTCCTCACTCGACATGTCGAAAGGACCATCTATTGTATTAGGAGATGACTCTCTCACTGAAAGTAAAGGAAAAGGAAGGATAGATCTTGATCATGGTCAGTTCAGCAATGTGCTGTATGTGCCTGGTCTCGCCTCCAACCTCCTGTCAGTGTAACAGATGACCCACACTGGGTCTCTTAAGAAGGTCATATTCTCCCCCGATGAAGTTGAGATCACAGATATTTCAACTGGTAGAGTCATTGCAAAAGGAGTTGCGAATCATGCTCAAAAGGTATACATGTTCTCACACTTCCTACCTTACTCAAACCCCTCTGCTCTTCTCATTCATGCTAATGAAGCCAGCAAGCTGTGGCATGAAATATTTGGCCACCTAAATTACAAGTATCTTTCTAATCTTAGTGAAAAAGAGATGGTCATAGGGTTTCCCAATATAAAATTTTCCAAAGGAGTCTACCAAGGTTGTATCCTAGGAAAACACCCAGAGCACAAATTTGAGAGAGTTAGTCATGAGAGAACCTTTGCACCCCTCGAGCTGATCCACAGTGATGTTGCTGGCCCATTCCCTCATATGTCCATGAGTCAAGACAAATATGAATTAAATTTCATTGATTACTTTTCCAGGTATTGCTGGGTTCACTTCCTGAAACACAAGTCTAAATGGTTTGGCCTATTCAAAGTCTTTAAGGCTTTGGTTGAAAACCAGTCTGGAAGGAAACTCAAGGCCCTCAGATCTGACAATGGTGGTGAGTATGTCAAGTCTGAGTTCATTAATTATTGTGCAGATACATGTATTCAGATGCAGCATTCTATCCCTTATACACCACAGCAAAATGGTGTTGCTGAGAGGAAGAACAGATCACTGAAGGAGATGGCAACATGCATGATGGAGGCCAAAACTTTGCCACCAAAGTACTGGGCTGAAGATATCAACCGTGCAGCCTATATCCAAAATAGGGTTCCTCATAAACATCTTGATGGTATGACTCCCTTCGAAGCATGGAGTGGGCACAAGCTAGATGTGACCCATTTCAGGATTTTTGGCTCAAAGGCTTGGGCTAGAATCCCGACATAGAAGAGGAAGGCTTTGCAGCCCCAAAGCCAAGAGTGTCTTTTTGTTGGATACTCTGAAGATTCAAAAGGGTACAAATTGATAAATTTGAGCACAAATAAATCCTTCATCGAAAGGTGTGTTCAGTTTGAAGAAGAACCCCTTGTAGCAGTGGAAGTTGGTGAAGCCTCTTCACCACCTGAACCTCAAGAAGTAAGTAAAGAGTTTGTTGAACATGCTGATTCTGATTTTTATAATGGAGATGAGTTTATTGCAGACCCTAACAGCCCCACAAGGCCAAAATGGGCATCCAAGACACTACATGCAGCAGGAGAGCTAGCTGGGGATCCTAATGACCCAAGGAGGACTATATCTCAATTTGAGAATGGTTTGTGCATGAAGGATCCTATGTTTGATGAAAAATGATATTTGATGGTGGATTCTGATCCTCAAACATATGAAGAAGCAGCAGGATATCCAAGATGGAAAACATCCATGAAGGAGGAGTTCAGCTCACTCCAAAAGAGCAACACATGGGAGCTAGTGGATCTTCCCCCAGGGAGAAAACTAGTATAGTGTAAGTGGATCTTCCTTAAAAGGAGCTATGAACCAACCCTTCTCCATGACAGATTTGGGGCTCTTAAGTCAATTTTTGGGGCTTGAGATTGCTCAAACCAAATATGGAATCAAGGTGCACCAGTACAAATATGCCTTGGACTTGCTGAACAAATTCAAAATGAAGGATTGCAAAGCAAGCAAAACTCCTTTCCTTTCAAAAGTGAAGCTGGAAGAAGTTGATTCTTCACCGATGGTAAACAATAGACTGTATAGGCAATTGATTGGATGTTTGTTGTATCTGACACATAATAGACCTGATATTTGTTATGTAGTAAGTGTGGCTTCTATATTCATGGATCAGCCTCAAGAGATCCATTGGAAAGCAACCAAAAGGATCCTTAACTTTGTTCAGGGAACAAGGACACATGGGATCTTCTATAAAGCAAAATATGATCTTGATTTGATTGGATTTACTGACAGTGATTGGGTAGGTGATAGCACAGATAGAAAGTCCACTTTAGGATATGTGTTCATGCTTACATAAGGGCCAATCAGCTGGTCAAGCAAGAAACAGAGTGCCATTGCACTCTCATCTACAGAAGCAGAGTACAGAGGAGTTGTTAATGCAGCAACTCAATGTTTATGGTTGCAGGGTTTACTTGGAGAGTGTGGCTTCGAACCAGACTACTCAACTACCATCTACTGTGATAACTAGAGTACCATTTGAATCTGCAAAGATCCAGTTCAGAAGTAGAGAACCAGACACATTGATATCCATATGCACTACGTCAGAGAACTTGTGCATGATGGAACCATTCACCTACTCTTCTGCTCATCTTCAAAACAAGTAGCTGATATCTTCACCAAAGATTTTTGAGAGAAGACCTTCAGCAATATCAAATCACTACTGGGGATTGCTGATCATGTTGTGAAAGCATGAGTGAAGACAAGATTCTACAATTTTGTTTTACAGTCCATGTTTAAGGGAGGATTTTTCCAAGTTGGTTTTGCCTCTTTCCTTGTTTATTTGGACATGCAGTATGTAAAGGGTGACTAAGCCTTGTTGCTAGGCCCTATAATTTTCTGATATATTACTCATAAGTCAGGCTTAAGGGGGGGTGTTAGAATAATCAACCCATAGTTTACCCATTTAAACATTAATTTAATTATTTCTGTCTTATAAGCCTAGTTCATGTGTCCCACCTTGTGCAAGTTGTCATTTGCCTATCTAAAATGGTCAAAATTTCCTTATTTGACTCATGTAGTGCATGGGATAGCTAAAGGAATCAATTCTGCTTTATTCCTGGCCTCCTAGGCACCCTTCTGCTTTTTCTGCTTTATTGCCTGCTTTTTCAGTGTTTTAAGGCAAAAGGAAAAGCTAGACTAGGTGAGGTTGACTAGTTTTTTGTCCTACACATCCTCCTCTCTTTTCTCCATGAAAAAGCATGTATGAGCTGCCATTCCACCACTCTTTAGATTTCCTAAGCCTTTTTTCCAATTCGTGAGCTCCATGACAGATTTGGGATCAGCTTTTTACACCTATGGGGGATTTGCTTATTTTTAGTAAGCCTGCTTTATGCTAGATTCGAATTTCTCCTCATGCATTCGAATCCTTGATGTATGTTATTTATTCAGCAACCTATGTTATTACAGGGTTGGCTATTGTACACTGATTTAATACAGTTTAGTGTTCAGCTCCAATTTTCAGTCTCTTTGTGAGTAATTTTGCATGATCGATTGTTAATTGTTATGAGTAAAATTAATCTATCACCTGGTTCAATTTCCACTGTTTTCATACAGGGATTCATGTGTTGTTCACACTTATAGTCTGTTATTTCCTTTCTTATGTGAATGTTTTTCCAGTTTATCTCTCTCGTTTTGTTTTCTTTCATATCTGAGACTTAGGGTATAATAGCTCGGAATTCATACTTTCTATGCTCCATCTGTTGTTTCAAGTATTCACCAAAGTTTTCTTCTAAATTTGATACAGAATTCATTCTTTGCAATGCTTTGTGTTGATGGTTTGTTCTTGTTCCTCCTTTCCACCAGACAATTATGAATCGACTGTGATCAAGTGGCTACCTTGCCCCTATGTTGAAATCGCTTGAATTAAGTTTGGATTATTCCTATTGTATATCTTTAATCCATCGTCCAATGGTGCTGTGTTTTGTTTTAACCAATTTTACAAACAATTTATAGTTTCATTTGTATATATATATATATATATATGGCATTGTTGACATTTGTTGAGAGATCCCTCTCGGAAGAGCAGAAGGCCAGTTCTCTTGTCGAAAGAGGTTCTGTTATTACTCGGGAGTGGGCCTTCCACAACCTTTGGGCTCATTTCCAGTGCTAACACATTATTATAAAGTTAAACTAGAGATTTCATAAATCTAGGTAAAATAAATGCTAATATTAATTAAAATCAAATAAATTCATTATTCCTTAAAACTAAAACATTAAATAAAGCATTTATATTCATAATCAACCAAAGGAGAGATCGAATATCTGAAACTCATTAATTCAAATCCTCAACATAAATACAAACGCTGGCAGATTTCATTTTTCCAGCCAATGCATTTGTTCCCAAAATAAAAATTCTCTTAAAACACCAAACTTAAAAAACATTACTTAAAACAATAGAATATTAATAAACACATTGTTCCCAAACCATGCTATGAAAATATTAAAATATTTCTAAAAACCTTAATACACCCAACCCAACCCAGCCATCAAATCCTATAAAGGATTGACTGCCTGTTTGTCAATATTTTATAAAACAAATTGATACCAAAAAGTAACATCTATTTCATTGTAGTATAAAGTCAAACAAAACATCCAAGCCAAAAAGTGTTATTCCCAATGCATCATGTTGAGAAGAAATTGCAAGAACCATTACATAAGAATCCTATCAACGAAACATGGGTTTAAAACCCTCAAACCACAAGCCCAAATCATTACCATCCTAGGATCGAATCTTGTAGGCCTCAAATTAAACAAATCAGAACTTTATGAACTATAAAGTTCATAAAGTTCTCCTAGTTGCACATCCCTCACTAGGAGAATGAGACCGCCACCTCCTCCACAACGAAAAACCAAATGAATGACATCCAAACCCTACACAGTGCTTGAGGCATTCTACCCACATTTTCCAAAGCTCATTTTTTTTTCCACCTTGTCCACCACTAATATGCAGATCAAAACTCACATTGGTATAGTTTTTATTCATGTTGATTGCACCATTGTGTAAAAACCCCAATGCCCTAATCCTTAAACCCTCCATCATAAAACTTTCACAAAGTTGAGCCATAATTTCAATGGCGTAGTTTATGCCATAAAATAACCCCTCCACACTATAGTTCAAAGCTTATAAAATATTAAATATAAGGTTTTAAAACCTTAGCGTATAATTTATACATGTACACATATAATTTATAACCCCTTCCTACCATAGGATTAAGGTATAGTTTAGGTTTAGGAGTTTGGTCCTCTCTTAAAACATTTATGGACAGGAATAGTGTAGTGTAGGTATATCTTGATGTAGATGTAGGACTCTATTTATTTCCATGATCATGCAACTAAGTTCATCAACAAAATAACCTACACAAGAAAATAAATACATGGATTAGTTCATGATGAACTAAGTAAACTCTGTAGCAATAGGAATCCTTACCTTTCCGAGTGGACCCTTAAGGGATAGAACCCTACCACTCCGCCCATTGACATACATCGGTAAGTCATCCTCTATATAAATAAAACCATAAACGAATTTAAAGACACGTAAACAAAAGTAAAACGTAAAACAAAGTAAAGTGTCAACAAATGTCACCAACTAATAGACATGAAAAATAAACTTACAAACATGTCAAAGTAGTAGAACATCATCATCATATAGGAAGCACATATAGGGAAAGAAACCTATGAAACTTAGGTTCAGTTTTACAACCAAGTTTTTATTCCGTAGAATATTTAAAGATGTCCTTGAAGTTCAGTACTTTATTAGCCTATGAAAATTTTTATTTATTTATGAATTTTAGGGACATTACAACAGAGCTAAAGATACTACCACAAATTTATATAATTCAATTAAAGTATACATAAATTATTTAAAATAAATATACATCAACTATATTCTACAATAAAACTAAATCAATATAATCGATAAACATAAATGCATATAAACCAACATAAATGCCATATGTTAAGATAAACTCTCTAAGTTAATGTGCTCTTTCATATTGTTATAGAAAATTTTACAAAAGACTTTCATAACACTTTAACATTAAATTGATAAATATATAAAAAAAGTATACATGTAAGAATGATAATTAATTTATCCACCATATGGGTTATTGGGATGCACAATAAACAATTTGTGACAATGCCCACTATTCATAATGAGCTCATCTCAATAATATCTCTACACACATTATAAATAATATCTGCTCCACATGTAGAAACTTCATGATGGTGATAAGTATAGGCATAGGAGAACCACACCACCTACTAATGATAAGTACAAGAATACTTGAAAACACAATTCTACTTGGCTACATGAAAATAAGAGAAGATTTATGAACAATTGAATAGTATAGACATACAAGTGATAAACCTAGATTATGAAAAATGTTTTAGCTAACCATTGATTAGGATATGCCTCAATGCATATAATATGATAAAGAAACGACCAGATGAACCCTCCTTAGGATCCCCTTAACAACAATACTATAAGTTAGGAAGTATGGGACATTAACTTATTGGATAACATTTACTAGAATACTAATCTTGAAAATTGTCAGTTGTCCCTTCCTTTAGCTCCTACTCGATGACAATACCATCCTTGAATAAAGGTGAGTTTACCTTTCCCTAGGTCCCCCCTCAATGAGAATACTATACCAAAGGAAGGGTTGAACGACTATTCCAAGGAAACTTTCTTATTAACAAGAATACTATGCTTGAGATGGACCTTCTTATTATCCTCAACCATTTATAATATCATATTTGAGGAAGGATTGTGTTAATAGCCTATTTTTTTATCACCTACCTTGTCATGCATTTTGTCATCATCATACATCATCATTGGTACTATTATAACCATTTTGATGTCATTCATCCATTTGAACTTAACAAAATGACGAAAAAATTCAAAGTCAAGTTAAAATTTGACCATATAAAGCAAGTCATGTATTTTCCTCCAAAACTGGTGATCCAAGTCATGCCTTTTTCCTAAAAACTTGTGACATAGTAAAAACATATATATATTTTTTCCAGTTTTCATTCATTATTGTGCACTTTCCAAAGGGAGGTAGTGACTGAAAGGGGAAAAAACACAAATATTAAGTTCATTACTAACTATTTATTTGGTCATCGAAACCCTAACCTATCGATTGAGTCATTAATGGGACAGCGAGTATCCATATTGAAACTAGATATTAGTTATGTCTACAATATTTCTTATGAATACATACCTCATGGTCACCATTTATAGGTTAATCATAATCATATTGATACAATCACAACATAGTTACGCTATCCAAATTACACTAGAAAGAAAGAGAGGATCCATCCTTTTCCTTCTTCTTTAACCCTTATGGGATTGCCGACTAGTCACTTGGTTGGAATATTAGATATAAAGGATATCGATATACCCTCCCTTGGGTCAACTATAGAGGTCTCCTAACATCCATAACTAGTTTCATGGTGCACATGTAAACTTATATTCTTTGTGTAATAAAAAGAATTTTCTTTACATGAATTTTCCTTGATTCTTTTAACTATTTTTCTTGCATTTGGTAAATGCATAGTTAAGGATGTATTTCATTTAGTTTAATTTAAGCTTAACTCATTTGATCTACTACTAGGGATTACAAAACCCCTTAGTTGGTGCATTTTTCTCTACTGAATGAAAAACCACTCACAACAAATTTAGTGACTCACTTAGGGATGAACCATTTTGCATCCTTGGTTGGGTTGATACCAATTTTTATAGCCTCATCTATTAGTGATTAAGGTAGTATTTTGTTGCTTTTTCTTGTTGTTAGATATCATTTTCTTGCTGGTAGGAATCCTAGGTGAAGATCCTCAAGTTTTTTCCATGACCATGAGTTGTTTTTCTCTAGTTTTTGGGACCATGTCACAAATTTTTGTTGAATACTCGCAACCTAAGACATGTATTTCTCCTTGAAACCCTTGACTTATTGAACAAAATCAGTTTTTTTCCAACAAATTGGGATGGTTTCAATTTCCCTCCTTTCTAGTTTGATTTAAATCCCTGTTGTTGCCCCTCATTTGGTTCTAGATTTCTATTTCTATCCTTCTATTTGTTGTGTTGGGTTTATTAGTGTTTTTTTTTACAATGTATGTAAGAAAAAGGTTCCAAATATTGAGTATATGTCATATTTAGGGCCCATAGTGGATTTCTTTTCATCACTTATTTTTATTTCAACAAATCACTTTTTGGAGTTCACATTTGTTTTAGTTTATTTTTCTGAGTTAACGTTATGATTTTTTTTATTGATCGAAAACTTAGGGTCAGATAAGAATTTAGGGCTAAACTAATATTGCGACATTGTCACAATAGCATAGATTTTGTTGGCACCTATGGTTCTTAGGTAACCTAACCTTGTGGGTTGAAGGGGTTGACCACTGACTAAAATATGAATTTAAAACTCTATGCACTTTTGGGTCCTCCTACCCACAATTTACGGATAATTATGGTTAGCTACCACCATGTGGTTATGTGGTTGTCTGATTTTGTCCATATCCAAACCTATTTATATATGGTCTATTATATTAGTCTATCAACGACACAGTCTATTATATTAGTCTATCAACGACACATTGAATCATGGATCATTGTGCTTAAGTGTTGTAATTGTTTTTAGAAACCACCATTTCTCTCTTGGAATCTATGTTTTTACTTATGCTATTACCTTCCTATCCCAACATGGTATCAGAGGTGATTACTTCATGATTAAGGGTTTTGTAGAGAGACTAACTTCCATTAGACATTAGTGGTTTTATGAGATTTTTTTTTTTTGGTAGAGGATAATGGTGAATATATGAATTCAACCATTGTACCCTAATTTTGGAGTGATCTAAATTCTTTTGGGTATTTTAGGTTCCTTGCATTGCAATTGGAATATCGTAAATTATATGGGCATGAAGATGCAACTATTAGGTGTATGGTGAATAGTGATGTGCTCTAGATGATGAGTTCTAAAAGTATATTGGGTGTTATTTTTCTAGAATTATGATTCAATATCTTGTTTTGGTGGATCATTCTTATTTGGTTGGGTACTCGATTTGTGAGGCATATCAAATAATGTTCAACTCGTATTAGTTAACAGTGTATCGACCAACAATAGTTATTTGTTTGAATTGAGATGATCTCATGTATGATTAAATTCCTAGATCGAGGTGTAATGGACCAGAGATTCAACAAATTAGTGCCCTAGAAAATTAATTTGGTCAACTTCTAGAGCCATCAAATAGAGGGTTCGATTGAATGGATGACTTGTATCTCAAGTATGTTAACTGGATGAAATCATAAAAGTTGTCAAATGAGCATCGAATGCCATTTTTTTAATCGACTTATTGATCCATCGACTATTTGGAATTTGGATGACTTAAGATTGAATGACATAATATTACCTTTTTTTTATTGAACCTTAAATATATTAATTGAATAAGCCTTAGAGGTAGC
Organism: Pseudotsuga menziesii; assembly: GCA_001517045.1. Classification (NCBI taxonomy): domain Eukaryota; kingdom Viridiplantae; phylum Streptophyta; class Pinopsida; order Pinales; family Pinaceae; genus Pseudotsuga; species Pseudotsuga menziesii. The sequence goes on along the minus strand of LPNX010432901.1, from coordinate 167,262 downwards.
CCTTGTGTTATGTTGTTTGTTTATCGTTGATATTGCTTGCTTGGTCAACTTGGAGATTGAATAACATATGCTCAACTTGGTATGTTGACTAGTGCAAATTAAGGAATTCATGCTTCAACTGTGCATTGAAAACCTATTGAAGATTGGTATGCTTGATGAAGATGTAGCCTAGGATTTTTGGAAATTGCAGGATATTCATGTGAAGAAGGATATTCCATTGCAAGAATCCCATGATTGAATTCAACATAAAGTTGTTTCCTTACATAATATTATTTCGTTGTTGCAGATAGAGAATGAAGGATTGGAGAATCCGTTGAATACTACTCATTATTTACTTGAAGATGAAGCTTCTCTTTTCCAAAATGTTGTTTTATAGAAAATGGATGAGAAATTCAAGAAGACTATTTCCCTAGAAAACACTAAGGAAAATATTTTCCAAAATCTTGCGTATGAATTTGGAGAAAAGAAATATCTCATTGATGATCTATAGATCCATGTCAAGGTTGCTTCTCATGCCGAAAATGTTTCCTTGAATAAAAATATTTGTAGACTTAAGAAAGATGATACCCAGCTAGCTAATGAGGATACCCATTTGTAGGCCTCTGTCAATGAACATCGTGAAGAAGCTGATTGTTGGAGACATTTACCATCATACACACTCTTTCGGTCAAATTGGCCTAGTTAAACCACTATCCTAAGTTTAATTGACATTAGTGGAGCATTAATTACCATCATCCCAGTCATCCTCACGCCTTCCTACAGTCAAGGAGGATAACTTAGCCTTCCCTACAGTCAAGGAGGCTAACTGGAGCACTCCAGGGGTGATCTGGGTGACATTCATGCACCTAATTGCTAACTGGGGGTTACTTTCAGTTCAACCAATCAGTTACAGTCAGTTAAGGAGCCTCCATGCATTAAATATATTATTTAATCATTATTTATTGATTATTTTATTATTATTTAATGAACTGGAGTGAACTAGGCGCCTTCACAAACTTCTAATGGTCAGTTCAGCTTCAGTTAACCTCATCAAGGTTTATTGGAGTCATGCAGTACTAGCACTTGATGGTTGGTTGCTATGACATGTGTTTGATCTCCTTCAGTTGAGATTAAGTCATTTATTGCACTCCAACTTCAGTTAGGATTGGTGAGTCAATTAAGGTTTTTTGTCAAGTGGTTAACTGAGTGAGATTGCATGGCAAAGAGTCAGTTAAGCTAGACTCACTCATTGAGTTAAGCCATTGCTATGCATGGAATTGTAATCCTTTATTGTTTATATAATATACAGAGAGGAAACCTATTGGGTATTCAATTTATTGCTAATTCATGAGTAATTGTTAATAATTCTTTGATGAGATTGAATCTTAGTTCCTAGATCATGTGCAAGAATTAATATGGTATCAGAGCTCACGGCGGGACGAAGATCAATATCTCAAAAACAAGATTTTTGACAGATTTCTCCATGAAATGTGAGAAATAGCTCAATCCGACCTTACGGTGCCTTTTGTTTTGATTTGCAGGTCTTAACAGGTACAACTTCGAATGGATTCATC
>LPNX010432901.1:60674-164769 GCA_001517045.1 Pseudotsuga menziesii | reverse complement strand
CTATTGGGTATTCCAGTTATTGCTAATTCATGAGTAATTGTTAATAATTCTTTGATGAGATTGAATCTTAGTTCCTAGATCATGTGCAAGAATTAATACTGATCCTCTTCATGAATACGATAACTACTTATTTGATGAATACCAATATTTGAACAAAGATCATGATTCTTTCTTATCACACATTATAGAGAACTTAAGATTAGATTGTTAAGGATTTACATGATTGCAAGAAGAGTCTTGAACTAGAGATCAATTGACTACAGGAAGTTGAGAAGAATATTGTTCATGTTATTAAGTTTCTAGGATCACTTATTTATTCTTCTACCTTTGATAATATTTCTTTTATCCTAGTTGTTTGTAAACAAACTGACCGTAATAAAGATGTCGATGATGTTGTTATTTCATCTCATGATTTGTTGGCTACTTATGTTATTTCTCCTATTTTTGAGAAATACACTATAGGTATAGGGTCCCGACTATCGAGCAAGATGGGATATATTAGAGGACGAATTGGGAAGAATGAACATGGTAGTAATGATCCTATTACCCCTGAGCTTAAATAGACAATAACAAGTATTGGATATGATTATACTTTAGCTAGTTTTGGTAACACAAGAAGAGTATTGTTTGTTGTTGTAGGTGTTAAAATTGATTTCTTGGAAAAAGAAACCTATTGTTGACAATGCTGAATAGATTGATGAATTATCTATCTATGATGATACCGAAATTGAGATTTTTTTGTGTATGACATTATTACTGGCGTGTGGGGTTTTTATGACCCTGTTTGTGAACTAGGAGTTGATCCTGCATCACCTATTATAATAGAACAAAAATTTGTTCCATATTGTTATCCTCATTATCAGAATCAAAGGAATTTTCTCAGGAATTAGAATTCTTGGAAAGATGGAAACTATTCTTTTAGAAATTTGCAGCAAAGATGTGAGAGACAAGACTATGGACTAGTACTGACTACTTGAATAAACTATGGTTGGATTGATGAATGGTCATGGAATAATTTGAACATATGCTTGAGGAATTCATACTGTTTTGTAGCATCACCTATATAGTTGTAAAATTATCATGTTTCCTCATATTGATTTCTTTGGAGTGGCCAAATGTGATCCGGTCGAGGATGACAGTCGTTCTGAATATTCGTCCACTATGATATTGTTATGGACTGACTTAAGCATGGTCAACTAAGACTAAAATAGTGGTTATAGTTTATTAGAGTTTATGACTGATTTAATTTTCAAGTTAGTCTCGACTAATATTTACTACTCTTTTATTTTATATTCATATATTAGTTGTGTTTAACTTTGGGGGGGGGGGGGGGGATTGAATCTTTTTGTTGTGTAAACCCAACTATTGTTGAATTGTTTGAGATTGTTGAGACCGAATAAACTATGTTAGAATGATTTTCTCATTATCTATTGGGAGATTTGATTGAGTACTCTTGTTAGTATCTATCTTACATAGATTACTTATTTGTTGTTTTATTTGCTATCCAAATGATCGACTAGATTGTGTTGTTTTTTTGTGTAGTCCACTAATAGATTGGGGTCATTTAAACAACAATGTAGAAATTTTTTTGATGGATTTTATGAATACATTGAATTTTTTACGACATGGGTGACAAAATTTCAGACTTCTTCCATAAGCATTATTGTACTAGGGTTTATCAAAGTTTGCAGGTTAGATCAAATTAAGGGGGCATGTTGTGTTTACATGGGGGTGTTGTAACCTATGGTTTTTAGGGAACCTCACTTTTTTGATTAAATGGAGTCGACCATTGAAGGGGTTGAACAAACACTAAAATATGAATTTACTATATCAACTTTTGGGTCATCCCACCCACAATCTATGGACAATTATGGTTAGTTACCACCATTAAGTCCCATCATTGGTTAGTTTGGTACATATATAAACCTATTTTTAGATGGTCAATTATATTAGTCTATAAAAAACACATTAGATCATGGCTCAGTGTGCTTGAGTGTTGTAAGAATGTATTTAAACACCACCACTCCTCTCTCGAAATATATGTTGTCACTTCTATTGTTATATTATGTACCAAGAAAATTTATCAATGGGATATTGTTTAATAATAATTACCATAGGAATACTCTTCTTACATTTGGATAATTATTTAGCTAACAAGAAAGGATCACAATTCAAAGGGCCATGGGTCTCATTGCAAAACAATCACCAATAAAACATGCAATATTCAATGGATTGGGTCGTCTTGGGTTTGGTAAATAGACAATGAGGTTGAGAGAATCCTAGTTGAGACATAGACATAAGGATATTCTTAAATGATATAATTTTATTAATCATATCTTCCATCATTTGAAGCATTGTAGTCATATCAGTTTTGGATTTGGATTAGTATAAGGGTAATCTAGTTCTTTGGTTCTTCTCTTTGAATTCGATGCATTTTTGTAGAGATAAAACAAGAAAATATATATTCCCCTCCTCTAACGAATGTTAGTAGTAACGAGGAAGGATATTATAGTATTGGACCAAGACAACTTATTGAGAAGGTCAAATCACTTAAGGATTTTATGGTAAACTTGCTTCATGAACTTGAGGTTAAAGGCTTTGATATTGTCATTATCTTTGAAAGATAGACTATTGAAACTTATCTAGTATTGTTATGAGGGAAATATATCCAACATACTATGATCAGGTTGCAGATAGACAAATATAGTTATAAGCATTTATTAAAGAGAAAGATATGAGGATTTTGCACCTTGTTTTGACGATCAATCTTAGCTTCGCATCTTCTCTCAAATGCTCTTTTGTTTCCAATATTCAACACAAATCCTCTGCTTGATCAGAATCCTCTAGAAGAACTATATATAATTCCTATTTCTCCTCTCCTCAATGAAATTTCTCTAACATAACTTTTTCTCCAAAGTTGGTCCCCTTTCCTCATAGCCTTCCCTTCATTTTATAGTTGTTTGTGAGGAAGGATATTGAGTCTAGTATGGTTAGGGAAGTTGAGGAGATTTCCAAAACGATCCCAACTTACATTTGATTAATCATTTTTCTTTTTCTTTTTAACCATTCTTAATGAAATACACGGCCTTTAATTGAGCAACTTGTGGATGGTACATGAGTTCCTTTGAGGAAACTCATGTATTCCACTTTTAATATCCATACACAGGTTTCTTGAGGGAGAATCACGTATGGTACACAATTAAGATATCAAAACTTAACATCGTATCATATCCACCCTAAAATAAGTTGTTGTGCAGCCAAAACAATGCTACAACTATAGGTATTGAAGATTAGGGTTTCATGCTTGAAAACCCTAAAATACTAAAACTATAGTTTTGGTACATTCTCTCTATCTCAATATTGGTGAAGTATCAAGAGCCAAAAATTTCCTAGGCCTAAGATAAATTCTTGATGTACCCCGTGTAAAAATTTCAGCCTCATATTCACTATAGTATGGGATATATGATTTTTCCAAGGCAGGGTTCCATCCTCTCCCACGATTCAATTCTAAACATGACACCTAGGGAGAATTGCTATATCTTGGGATTCGAAGGTCCAAATGAAATTTCACAAGATTTTCCAGATAGGGAATGGACTTTAATTTCTGTGGTAAAAGGTTTTGATGCCAAATGTGAAACAATGAGACGTGGCAGTCCATACAAGTTCGCTATGCTGAATAGTCCTAAAATAAGTCACCTTCGGAAAACTCGCATAAGTCCCAATTGGTAAAACCATTGCTGCTATAACCTATGGTGATAGAAATAGGAAATAATAGGATATCTTAGTGCAAAGTTTTGAACACATAAGAGCAGTACTTTTGGAGATAACGCAGAAACAATATCAAGAATTTATGCAGAAGAAATTGAAGAAAACTAGGGCATCCGATATTTTGCAGTTCTGATCATAGTTTTGGGAAAATGAGTATACTGCTCAGGTCACCTTGAGGATATGAATATTTCTATCCAATCAGATATGAAATATACCTCAGTTGAAAAATTAGGGTTTCTATGTCAAACCCTAGGTCTATCAGAAGCAACATTCCAGAAAATCTTTCAAGCAAGCATGAGATTGAAGCAATCTCACTGGTCAAAGAAAAAGATGCAGATCCAAAAGGAGATGAAGACAAAGAAAAAAAAGATAAGTATTTGAATTTTATTTCATGTATATTCTGTGTATTATGCATGATAGAATGTTTGCATTAATGACAGTATACTACTAATATGCATGTGATGGGTAAGTAGCCCACGATTCTATACAACTCTCCATTGCTACTTATCTAAAATGAAACCTATTTGCTGACATATTGGATTAGTGCACAATCTCAATGATTTCATGGTAGATATGGAAGGAATATAGAAAGTTTCCATAAGATATGGATGAATGTTTTATTGGCTAAAAAGTTGCATGATGCATAAGAATTTGTCGTTATGCATGTGTTCTATGAAATGGTTATAACCATTCAACTGGTGCATTTGACTTGTAGGAAAGGTCCTGTACAAACTCCTACAAGAAAAGGAAGATGAGACTTTTTCCAAATAAAAAGTGACGACAATTCAAGATTCACTCCAATAAACATGAACCTAAAGCTACTAAGGCTAGGGACACTATGACGAAAGAAAGAGCTTCAGCAAGTGGTAGATCCACCTCGAGAGATGAATACCATCTTGGGCATGCGAGATATTACAAGATGAAGAAAAGCATGACGTGACTTCCAAAACAAAGTAAGAGGATTTAGACACATTCTAGTTGTGTGACATCATTGATGCAAACCCTTCCAGTTATGGAAGAAGCTATGATCAAAGAATAACGATTGATCATGGAGAATGATGTCTATGATATGGTTCTGAGAGCTGAATGGAATTTCGTAGTGTATTCCATATGGATCTACAAGAATAAGTGTACAAATCAAGGTTTTTGGTTTGTCTCAGAAAGAATAGACTATGGAATGACATACTCTATTGACCAGACACACTTCTACAGTGAAGTAGAAGAATATATCAAACCACCTGTGCAGAATAGGATTTGTATGAGCTCAAAAAGCACCCATAGATAAGCACATCCAAGAGCTTGACAGATCACCTAGAGTAATGAATATCTTAAAGTTTTCTAAAAGGTTGAATATGAAAACCTATAAAATACAACAAGCTCACAGATGGGTGCAAGATGAAATTTTTGATAAAGTTCAAGATGAAGGGATCTTGGTATCTAGTAACCTGAGATGGATGCATAGTAGTAGAGGGTGCTACCTATCTCTCAAGTACATAATGTTTCAATACATAGAGTACATAATGCAAAGGCAATATGATGCTTCGATGCAGGGGGAGTGACAATAGAAGATCTCTGAGTTCGACATGGTACAACATGATGGACAAATTCCTTATGGACTGAGACTTTACCAAGAGTAAAGTGGGTTCCAACCCTCAAGGTTGAATGTAGAAGACTAGGATATGTCGATCACCTGATAGAATGAACTCATGGTATGTGCAATGATGGAAGAATACCAGAATGATGTTTGGGATATATTACTCAAACTAGAAATCAAGGGTGTGGTATCTTACAAATGGATTTGCAAGACAATATTTGTGGCTAAAGGAATCTCTAAAAGAGAGGGAATTAATTATGAAGAGACACTTTCTCCAGGAAGAAAGGTACACTTCCATCAGAACTATCATGGCACTTGCTTCCATGATGAAGTGGGATATACACCATATGGATGTAAAGACACACCTTCCTTAATGGTGTGATTGAGGAAGAGGTTTACATCAAATAGCCACAAGGATTTGAATTCGAAAACAGAGTGACTCATGTATGTAAGTTGAAAAAGACTCTATATGGGCTGAAGCAATCTCCTAGAGCTTGGTATGGAAGAATAGATAGTTTCTTGGCAAGCATGGACTTTACCAAGAGTAAATTTGATCCTAACCTTTACCTTAAGGTTATGGATGATGAACCCGACATACTATTGTTGTATGTGCATGATCTAATTCTGACTGGAAATGAGAAACATATCAAAAATTGCAAGAAGAATCTAGCTGAAGAATTCGAGATGAAAATATCTTGGATTGATGCATTATTTCCTTATGTTGGAAGTGTGGAAGAGCTAAGAAGGAATATTTCTGAACCAGGGAAAGTATGATGTGGAAATCTTAAAGAAGATTTGATATGTTGGATTGTAAAGCCATGGCCACACCCATGGATACCAACATGAATTTGTTGTCTAATGAGAGATCATAGTTGGTGAATATGACTCAGTACACACAAATTATTGAGTTGTTGATGTATATGACCAACACAAGGTCAGTTATATGCTTTGTTGTGAACACCTTGAGTCAGTATCTCGGTAACCCTAGATGTGTTCACCTGATAGATGCAAAGCATGATGAGGTACCTTAAAGGTACAATAGACTTGGAACTTTACTATGGTAGAGATCACAACTACAAATTATATGGATATACAGGTTCATATTGTGTAGGAACTGCTATAGACAGAAAGAGTGTCTCGGGTGGATGTTATTGTCTAGGATTCACCATGATCTCATGGTTTAGTCCAGTGTTTCTCTTAGTATAGCTGAAGCAGAGTACATTGCAAATTGCTCCACTATTTAGGAATCCATATGGCTTCGAAAATATGATGTCATGACTATTTGACATGGATACCATAGTGTTTCTTCGTGACAACAAGAGTTTCATAAAGATGACAAAGAATCTTGTGGAATATGGCATCGAAGGGAGACATAAAACTCCAGTATGTGAGTACCAATGAGCAAGTTGTTGATGTGGTGACCAAGCTTACATGACAAGCTTGGTTTAGTTCATAAAGACTTTCCTCGCAAGGAGGAAAAGTGATGTTGATACTGAATAATTTCCTCGCAAGGAGGAACAGTGATGTTGATACTGAAGACTTTCCTCACAAGGATGAACAATGATTATGATACTACAGAGTTTTTTTAGAAAGGAGGAACAAGTCGAATATATGGACTATCCTTGAAAAGGAAGAACATGCCAACATTATCAACCCTGCTCAGGCAAAGGGGGAGCAGGTTGATAGTATGAACCCTCCCAAAAAAGGGGGAGTGATGATGAGACTGACATCGATGACGGATGACAGTGGTGATGGTCTGACATTTGTTTGTGGATGATAGTATCCTCTCTTTATGATGGAAGGTATAACACTCTAGTCATGAGAGTGGTACTTACTAGTTAAGGATGGCCCTATAGATGCTAATCTCACACAAAGAGTGCTCACATTCACTCACGGATGATATTATCCTCTCTCAAGGACAATAGGTATAACACTTTGTTCAAGAGAGTGGTCCTTACTAGCTAAGGATGGACCTGCAAGATCTTACTCTCATGGAGAGTACCCACATTCAGTTGTGTATACCGTATATTAAACACTCGCTTAGGAGTGGTCCTAACCTTAGTGGTTTGGATACTCTATGATGACCTCATGGACACTGGGACTGACATTGTGTATACAGTTGAGATATGCCTTGTAGACTATAATCTTACTTCAAAGAGTATGCCTATACGTAAGTGTATATACCATAGTATAACACTCAATTGTGAGTGGTGCTAACCTGTGTGGTATGGATGGTCTATGATGAGTCCTCATGGACGATATTAATGGAAGTGGGTGCAGTCAAGATCTACATTTAGTTGTAGATGATTTAGCTGACTGATTTCATGGATCATGCTAATGGAGGACTGCATTGTCCTTGGAATTATGTCCTAAAGTGATAAGTATTGATCATCCTGTAATTGAATTATGTGAGGATGGCATCATCCTTGGACTTATGTCCTAAAGTGATAGGTATTGATCATCCTATAATTATATCATGTGAGGATTGCATCATCCTTGGAATTATGTCCTAAAGTGATAGGGATTGCTCATCTAGTAATTGGATCGTGTGAGGATTGCATCATCCTTGGAGTTATGTCCTACAGTGATAGGGATTGATCATCATGTAATTGGATCATGTGAGGATTGCATCATCCTTAGACATATGTCCTAAAATGATAGGGATTGATCATCCGATAATTGGATCATGTGAGGATTGCATCATCCTTGGAATTATGTCCTAAAGTGATAGGGATTGATCATCCCATAATTGGATCATGTGAGGATTGAATCATCCTTGGAATTATGTCCTCAAGTGATTGGGATTGATCATCCCGCAAATAGATCATGTGTACTGTAGATAGCATGGCAGCAAAGGATCAAGTAGATCGAAGTACAGCTGAAAAGTATCAAGAAGGATTAAAGGATTACTGCAAAGGATAGAAAGGATCTAATTGCTGCTGCAAAAGGATTGAAAGGATCAAAGTGCTTCTACGAGGATCGAGAAGATCGAAGTGTTGCTGCAAAGGATTGAGAAGATTGAAGTGTTTCTACAAAGGATCGAGAATATTGAAGTTCTGCTACAAAGGATTAAGAGGATCGAAGTGCTTCTGCAAAGGATCAAAATATTGAAGTACTACTGCAAAGTGTGGAAATTGAACCCAAGAGATAGAACAATTACACTCACAAAATTGCTAATGAAACATGAAAAATTCACACCAAAGGAGATTGAAATTGGAGCATAACAATGATATGTATTCCATAAGTGTACAATATCCAACCTTGTGAAGTAATATGCTGTTGCAATATATCATTACATGAGAGAATCAAATGCATAAATATGCCATTCGAAATAGTCAAAAAGTAGGCTTACTAAATCTAGTCAAATCCCCCATAGGTGCATAAAGTAGTTTCCAAATCTATGAAGATGCTCACGAATTTGATCAGTCAAGTGGGAAACCTAAAGAGGGATGGAAATAAAAATCATGCATTCTTTTATTTGGAGAAAAGGAATTAGGATGTTGTGGGAAAAAAATAAGTCAACTACACCTAGTCTAGATTTTCCTTTTTCCTTAAATCAGAATAAAACAAGGAAGCTTTTCAGAAAAAAGTAGATATGTGCTTTGGAGGATCTGGAATAAAGCAGACATGCTAAATTTTGTTTCCATGATGTTTCCCAATAGCTCCATGACTCATTTTTAGCATGTGTTGGCTTCTAGGACTTGTAGAAGGCAACTAGCATAGAATGGAATCTAGGAAACTAGGTAATAAGACAAAAATAATTAAAATTAATGTCTAAGGTAGGTAACTATGGGTTGATTATTCTAACGCAAAGGATCAGAAGAACAAATTACCATTGCAAAGGATTAAAAGATCGAACTGCTGCTACAAAGGATCGAAAGATCAAAGCATTGTTGCAAAAGGATCAAGTGATCATGTGATGCAAAAGATGAAGAGTAACTGTTCTAGTTAGTGACTATGAAAACTTCCTGTGATGAATAGATGAATTACCTTGATGTACTATTGTAATTGTCTCTCTATTCTCCTATAGTCTATGATGATGTTGTCAGTATAATAGCCTTTTCGTTAAGGGGGAGTGTTGAAATATTGTAACTTCAAAGGATATTCTAAATGTATTTTATTGATGTAACCCAAGGGAGATGTTATTATTCCTCCGATGGGGTGTTACTATTGTATTTGATCATCATAGAGTCATGAGGTAAATCCTCCTCTTGTGTCGGGTATTTAGAACCCTAATTAATAATATAATATACTGTTTTTGAGTATTCCCAGGTGAAGTCGGCCCAGACAGTTTATTGGGGCCGACTTGTCTAGTGAAAAATTCAATTGACAAATATGTATAAATATAGGAGTTGTGGTTCTTATTTGAAAACAAACTCACTCACTTGTGTAGCATATATGAGAGAAAGAGAGAGACATGAACAAAAGGAGGAGAGAACCTATTTTTGAGTTTGTCTTTTATACATCTTATACAGAGGAAGTTTTGCTGGGTTTTCTTCCCCATGAGGGTTTCTCAGGATAAATATTTGTGTTCTTCTTCGTGGTTGTGCTTGTCTATCTTTCACTGGTATTTTTGGTTATGGTTATGCTGTTATGATGCTCGATGTTATAAGATCTGATATAATCATCAAAACTTAACAAGAGGGAGCTCACCTTTCCATATAATCCACAACAAAATGGTGTGGAAGAAAGAAAGAATAGATCTATCATGGAAGCTGTAAAATACACGATCCATGATCGAGATCTACCTATGTACTTATTTCTAGAAGCAACCAGAACAATAGTATATGTACATAACTGAATATCCCACAGTACCATTGGGAACAATACTCCAGAAGAGATTTTTATCGGAGAAAATCATGAAGTCTAGCACCTAAATATATTTGGTTGTCCATTATACATACACATTCCCAAGGAGAAAAGATCAAATCTAGACCATTCAAGAAAGAAGGGATTGTTTGTAAGATATAGTAAGCAATCAAAAGCTCATCAAATATATATCCCAAGATATCGTAAAATTGAACTAAGAATAGATGTTACTTTTGATGAAGATACAACTTTCAGAAAATCAAAGAAGAGCATGGAACTCCTAGAGCTGCAGAAGGTCCTAAACTAGTTAGAAATGAAGAAGAAGAACAAATGCTTGAGGATCATGACATAACAAAACTTGAGAGACCTGAATAATTTCCCAGTGAAATGATCTCACATAAAAGAAGGCCTTGGATGGGCTTGTGAAGTAATTGAAGAAGAAAAAAGACATGGAGTTCCCTAAGGAAACATTAGGGAAAGAAAGAATCCAAATCCACACCCTACTTATGTGGATTTTATGTGTGATATTGTTAATAAAAAACCAACATGTTTCGAATAAAAAATAAATAAGAAGGAATGGGTTGATGGTATGGTCAAGGAATACCATTTCATGATAAAGAAAAATGTATGGGAAATAGTACCAATACCAAATGACAAGTTAGTGGTATCCTCAAAATGGATCCACAAGACAAAGCATTCAACAGACGATAGTATAAACAAGTACAAGGAAATATTCATAGCTCATGGATTCTCCCAGAAGGAAAGAATTGACTATGAGGATACCTTTAGACCAGTGTCTAGGTACACCTTAATTAGAACCATTCTTTCCTTGGAATCTAATATGAAGTGGAATTTTTCATCAGATGGATGTAAAGACAACCTTCCTAAATGGCTTGATAGAAGAAGTATATATCAAAAAATTATAAGGTTTTGAGGCAAATAATTAGGAAACTCATGTATGTAAATTCAAGAAGGAATTGCATGGGTTAAACAAATCACCTAGAACATGGTATTGAAGAATCGATGGATTCTTGATGATTTTGGGATTTACCAAGAGTAAAGAAGATTCCAACCTCTGTGATAAAGTTGAGGGTGATGGAATTATGTTATTACTACTATATGTAGATGAACTATTCTTTAAACGAGAAGATAAGTCCATCAATGAATGTAAGAAGAATCTCACTACATAATTTGAGATGAAATACCTTGGAATGATGCTCTATTTCTAGGTCTTGAAGTATGGCAGTATCTAGATGATATTTTACTAAACCAAGGAAAATATGCACTAGAAAACCTAAAGAGATTTGGGATGATAGATTGCAATGCTATGACTACTCTGATGACAAAAAAATTGAAGCTATTGAATGATGACACTTCAGAAACAATAGATTCCACCTTATACAGAAAATTTATTGGTTCTCTAATGTAATTAACCATTACAAGACCAGATGTATTTTTTTTTAGTAAGCACTCTAAGTAAATATATTGTGTATCCCAAACATATTCACCTAGTAGGAGAAAAGCATGTAATGAGTTATCTAAAGGGGACTTTAGAATATGGTATCAGATATGCATAAATGGTGAGATCATATTACATGGATTTATAGATTCATATTGGGTAGGAAGTGTCGAAGATAGAAATAGCACTTTAGGATGTTATTTTTGTTTGGGATAACGCATGATCTCATGGTTTAGTAGAAAGAAATCTAGTATTGCACTTAGCATGAAAAAAGCTGAATACATTGCAACATGTTCAACTCGTAGCAAAGTAGTATGGCTTCGCAAGATGTTGACAAGATTATTTAATGCAAATATAGATCTAATTGATATGCTTTGTGATAATTAGAGTTGTATTAAGATGACAGAAATCCTGATGTTTCATGATAAGTCAAAACATATTGAAGTTATATATGATTACATATGAGATATGATACAGAAGGGAGTTATCAAGCTCAAGTATGTTCCTATAGAGGAACAAGTAGCATATGTGTTTACTAAGCCTTTGTATTGTGTAAATTTTGAATACTTTCGAAACAAGCTTGGTTTAGTCCGAAAGGACCTTCCTTGAAAGAGGGAGTGAAGAAGATGATAGATGGATGCAGTGTTGGTAGATTATCCTAGAGTAGGTTAAGTCTAGTTAGGATTATTGGCTCTAAAGGGTTCATAAGTCAGGTGATTCTTGTTGATTGTAGGGGGATTAGTGTCTCTAGATAGGCCTATTTATCCCAAGCAGGTTAGTAATCCAAAAAAGGCTTGTTGGTCACTAGGAATATCCATCTTTCTGACTAGGCTTGTTGACTTGAAAGGGTTAGTAAGTTAGACAAAATTCCCAGATGGATCTACAAGAGAAATCACCAAGATACTTCTCCAATATGGTTAGTGGGAAATATGTATTTTTACTATTCTTATACTAATGTAGTAGATTCAGTATTTTCATACTAATATTGTTGTGATGTTGATGAGATATTTTCAGTATTCTTATACTGATGTAGCAGGTTTGGTATTTTTATACTAATATTGTTGTGATGTTGATGAGACAATTTTAATATTTATATATTGATGATGAAGATGTATGATGGTGTTCCAACTATTCCTATTACACATAGAGTCTCATCAGTCATATTTACAATTGTGGTAGTAGTTTCTATCTTGGTTGATTTGGTTGAATACCTTCCTAGTTAAGAGGGATTGTTAAAGTATTGTAACTTCAAAAGATATTCTAGATGTATTGATTGTATTCCTCCTTTAGCATATGAGTTTGTTCATGTAAGAGTCATTGAAAGAATCAATGTAAACATCCATATGTAATTCATATCAATAGTACCCAAGTGTCATTATAATAAATATTATTTTTGGTGTCTTACTAGACAAGTGAACTTCGTCGGTTAGGCAAGTTGACCCTACTAGGTTCTAGGTCAAGTCAAGAGACAAATATAAATAGGGAGGCACCCCCCTTCATTTGTACACACTCACTCATGCAAGTTTCCAAGAGAGAGAAGAAGAAGTGTTCCAGGAAGAAGAGATAAGAAATTGTCTTGGGTTTTACACTGCTTTGGTTGAGTTCTATAATGAGGAAGTTTTGTAGTGTTTTCTCCCTTGTTGTTTCCCCAAGGAAAATATTTGTGTTCTTTTTTTATTATGCTTGTTGTTATTTCAGTAATCCTACTATTGTAAATTGTTTTATAATATCATCTAATACATTAAGAAAAATTAACAAAACATGACCAAAGTTGAGGTCTATGAACAGAGGTTTAGGAATCCTTGAATAGTGAGCATGAAACAGAGATGAATCAAGGAAGCTTGAAACTTAAACATAGAAAAATAGACTTATCTGTAATGTAGGATACATCAACATATTCCATATGTACTATAACGTAGTACACAGTGGAGGAGAAGTAACTCAAAGTGCTAGCTGAACTTAGGAAGTTAGAAATTGAAAGATGAGTATAAGGAGGCTCAAATTGGTGCTTTGTTCAAGTGACTTGATAACAACAAACTTACATTAAATATAGTATTTCCTTCCTTCCTTTCTTGTTAAGTTTTAACAAGTCAAATAAAGTAAACTCCATAACTTCTTCATTTTTTAACAAGCTTGAAGAAGATATAGAATATTGCTTGCTGAACCACTGATTCATGGATTTTGCGAGCCCAAATTATTACATGCTCGTTTATGTTTTCATAATTTGAGAGTCTGAAAACTCCAAAGAAGACTCTTGGGGGGTGATTTTTCATAAAATTAGTCTCTTGAGTATGAAAAAGTGTAAAATATTACAAAGAAGAACTCTCTTAGCTTCCAAAGAACCAAGGTATACCTTTTTCATACTTAGTAGGTAAGGTCCTAAAAAGGGGTATACTATCACCGAAATGACACTCCTTCAAAAGAAAGAATATAGCCTTAGTTTAACGAGTGTGAAGGAAGATAACATCACTTGGGATGTTCCATTTATTTACAAGTATGGGGAAGACAACAATAAACTCGATGCTTTATACTAAGGTTTAACAAGCATCATAATGACATAAAGAACACTTGGAATCTTTTTCATAGTTTAATACAGATCATGAAAAGGAAAAATTAAGCTCAAACATGTTCCTTTTTTGTAAATTTAGTCTTCAAGGCCCGAAAAAGAGATAAACCTATACCTGAAAATACTCGTCTACCCACAGTGAACTAGATTATTCCTTTTTCATAAGTAATCAGTATCGTTCAAAAAAGGTTAAAATTATACCAATGTGGATTATTTTTCATTTACTTTAGAAATTAATAAAGAACAACTAACTCGGTGATTTGGTCATATTTAAGGAGTCATGCTAGGGCTTGAAGATAAATCCATATGATGGAAATATTATAACGAAGGATGGTTTTCAACATATCAAGTATGAAGTTCATTGTTTGCATGTAACATGACTATGAAGGCTTCCAATACCTAAAAATAAGTAGTATGGTGCCGAAATGGTAATAGATATTCTAGGGAAGCTTGTGTCATGCTGGTTCTAATCCATGGAAGAACATGCTAGATTTTTATCTATTTCAACAATATGATCTTAGGATATTATCTGAGAGAATAAAAAGCATAGCAATCAAACACAAGAGACAATGAAAAAAAAAATTCCCCAGGGAAACCTTAAAGGAGAAGACCCCAAAACTTCCTCTGAGATATAATCATCACCAAAAATAAAAATTAAAATAGTAAGATGATCTCCCGACAGTAGTAGTCTCTCTCTCTCTTGTCCCAGCTTATTCTCTCTCTCTCTCTCAGTTATGAGCTACAACTAAGTGTGAGTGAATGTGTGTTATAGAGAGGATCACTCTCTATTTATACTAATTTGTGACTTGAAAATAACTCACTAGGTCCAACTTCTCTAGGAGAGTTTAGTAACCCTAGGGCCCCACAACTGCGGGGAATTTAACCCTTGAACAATAGGGAGGGTTACTCTCTATGACTTTACATGACTTATTTACATTATTGAATATCCTAATAGGAACATCGAGGAATGACATGACTCAATTACATTACATATACTTCCTGGAATAAACATTTGGGTACAATACATAAGATATACAAGTGAATACATTCTAAAGTTACAAATACATCAACACTCCCTCTTAACTAGGAAGGTATTCTCTTGACACAATTTATTAGCACAAGTATTCTTATTTGTATCATTTGGATCAACATTAAGTCATCTTCATCTTCAAGTATGGATCTGGATCATCACTGGATCATCATCACTGGATCTAGATCATCACTACTGGATCATCACTATGTCATCATCACTGGTGCTATCTCAATTCTACTCATCATAGGAAGTTCTACAGAGGCATCCCTTTTTCATTCTGGTTGTAGGCCTAGCCTCCATGTAGGTCTTTATCTTCTTCAGCACTTATATCTGACCATATGTCAAAAAGGTCCGCCCAACACTTACATCTGACCATGGGAGGAACACATCCACCACCATGTCAGAAAGGCATGCCCAACAATCACATCTGACCATGGGAGGAACACATCCAAGAACCATATTAGAAAGGCTTAGCACTTACATTCACCATCATGATAGGACACACCTACTATCATCTGTGAAAAGGCCCAACACTTACAACCTTCAGCATGATAGGACACACCTACTATCATATGTGGAAGGGCCCAAAACTTACAACCATCAGCATGATAGGACACACCTACTATCATCTATGGAAGGCCCAACACTTACAACCATCAACATGATAGGACACACCTACTATCATCTGTGGAAGGTCCCAACACTTACAACCATTGACATCATAGGACACACCTACTATCATCTATGGAAGGGCCCAACACTTACAACCATTGGCATGGTAGGGAACAACTACTACCATCCATGGAAGGGCTCTGCACTTACAACCAATGGCATGGTAGGACATAACTACTACCATCCATGGAAGGGATATGCACTTAAAAATAGTGGCATGGTAGGAAACAACAACTACCATCCATGGAAGGGCTCTTCAATTACAACCAGTGGCATGGTAGGACACAACTACTACCATCCATGAAAGGGATCTGCACTTACAACCAGTGGCATGGTAGGACACAACTACTACCATCCATGAAAGGGTTGTGCACTTATAATTGATCATGTGGGATTCAATCCCACAGTCATATCAAAATGGATCTGCACTTATATCTGATCATGTGGGATCCAATAGCACAGTTATATCAAAATGGGTCTCAGCTCTAGGCTGAGTATTCCTCGTAACTGACCAAGTGCCTCCATTCTCCTAGAGAATGGCCTCAACACTTATATCTGATCATGTAGGAACACATCCCTCAATCACATCAGAATGGCTCTACACTTATCATGTGGTAACAAAACCCACAATCATATCAGAGCATCTCTACACTTACATCTAACCATGGAAGGAACCAATCCTCTCACCATGTTAGAATGGCTCATGGACTCATTACTTCCCCTTGGAAGGAACCTCGATCTAGAGAACACCAAGCTTCTCCCTGAAGTACTCAAACTTCACTCTGGCCAATGGTTTGGTCAACACATCAGCCATCTGCTCATCCGTTGAAACATATTGGAGCTCCACTACTCCTCTCTGCACCATATCCCTGATATAGTGATATTTGATCTTTATATGCTTCGACTTGTCATGGAACACTGGGTTCTCTGACAACTTCACACAACTCTGGTTGTCCCAATCTATACAAGAAGCATACAACTGGAGAACAAACAAATCAAATAGTATATTCCTCAGTCGTACTACCTCACAACTAGCTAAACAAGTTGCGACATACTCTGCTTCAGATGTACTTAGTGCCAAGCAAGAGTGTTTCCTGCTAAACCAAGAGATCACACCTGATCCCATATTGAAGTAGTACCCTGAAGTTCTCTTCCTGTCGATGGCACTTCCTGCCCAATCTAAGTCAACATAAACCTATAGATTAATCTTTTGATTCGTCTCATATCTGATCCCATAATCAACAGTACCCTTTAGGTACCTCATAATATGCTTTGCAGCAATCAAGTGAACATGTCTTGGATCCATCAGGAAATGGCTTAATGTGTTCACCTCAAATAAAATATCTGGTCTTGTATTCATCAGGTACATCAAGGACCCAATCATCTAACGATACATCATAGCATCAGCCACTTCTAATGAAGCATCACTCAATAGCTTCAGATTCGACTCCTTAGGTGTGGTCATGGCCTTGTAGTCAATCATCCCGAACCTCTTCAGGATCTCTACTGCATACTTCCCTTGTCCCATGTAAATTCCATTTTCATTCTACGACACATCCATGCCTAGAAAGTAGTGCATCATACCCAAGTCCTTCATCTCGAACTCGGTAGCAAGCTTCCTCTTCATGTCATCAACCAACCCATCCATACTAGTTACAAATAGGTCATATACATACATTAGGAGTATCATTGGGTTGCCTTCTTCAACCTTGTAGTAAAGGTTGGAATATGCTTTACTCTTAGTAAAGCCCAAGCTGGATAGGAAGCTATCAATTCTATTGTACCATGTCTTGGGTTCCTATTTCAAACTGTATAGGGATTTCTTTAATTTACATACATGAGTCTCCCTGTCATGTGTCTCAAAACTGAGTGGCTTCTCCACATACACTTCCTCTTCCACTACACCATTCAAGAAAGCAGTCTTGACATCCATCTGGTCTATCTTCCATTTCATTACTATATTCAGAGCAAGTACTGATCTGATGGAAGTGTATTTGGCTACAGGTGCCAAATTTTCTTCATAATCTAGTCCTTGTTTCTAGGAGAAGCCACGAGCCACAAATCTTGCTTTATATTTCCTTGTGCTACCATCTGCAGCATGATTGATCTTGTAGATCCATTTGGAAGTCACAATAGACTTCCCCTCTGGTCTAGGGACAACATCCCAGACATCATTCTTCATGATCAACTGGTACTCCTCGATCATAGCATCCTTCCATTCTTTCTTCTCTTTCGCTTCTTCATAGTTGGAAGGTTCTTTATCAATGATGTCACATAATAGGACTACATATATGGAGCAAGACCTAGTTCTCTTTCTTTCTCTGTGTGTTTCTTCTGGAGCCCCATATATTTCTGCACCTTGGATAGCCTCTTGTACCCATATAGGTTTCCTCTTGGGAGGATTCTTTTCCTGAGGTGGATCTACAGGTTCCTGAGGTTCTTCCATTTCTCAATCCTCTTCTAGATTTTCTTTGTTTATTGTTGTACTAGGAATTCTGGGTACTTTTGTTTATTCAGAGTCTTCAACTGGTCTCTTTTTGGATTTGTTGTAGGCTGAATCTTCGTCAAATGTTACATCTCTACTAATGTCAATTTTCATGAATCCTGGGAAGTATATTCTATAAGCTTTCAAGCTTTCACTATATCCCACAAATATACCCTTCTTTCCAGAAGGATATAACTTTGTCCTCTTTTCTCTTGGAATGTGTATGTATACTGGATAGCTGAATATTATGAGATGGATGACCTTTGGTTTCTTGCCGGAAAATACTTATTCATGTGCCTTTTTCTCTAGTACTCTTTGTGGAGTATGGTTCTATACATACACTATGATTCTGGCAGCTTCTTCCCATAGATGCATGGGAATATCTTGATCATGAAGCATTTCCCTTGCAACTTCCATGATCGTTCTATTCTTCCTTTCTACAACCCCATTTTGCTGTGGATTATATGGAGTGGTTAAATCCTTCTTAATCCCTGAATCTTTGCATAACTCTTTGAATTCATTTCTTGTGAATTCTCCACCATTATCTAATTGAAAGGTATTGATCTTCTTTTTTGTGTGGTTTTCGATCAAGGCTTTGAATTCCCTGAATTTGCTGAATACTTCATCTTTGTTATTTAAGAAGTATATCCATGTCTTCCTAGAAAAATCATCAATAAAATAAACATAGTATACATACTTGCTTAATGAAATGGATGAAATTGGCATGCATGCATCGTAGTGAATTATTTCCAAGATTCCTTTTGACTTGCTCTCGCTACTTGGAAATGTCTTCTTTGTGTTCTTTCCTTTCGCACATCCTTTGTAGACACCGTCATGTTTTTCCTATTTCTGGAAGACCTTCAACAACTTTGCTTGAAAGTGGTAGTGCCCTATAGTGCACACGTACAAGCCTTCTGTGCCAAAGTTCATTTGGATCTACTGAGTCATGGACCAAGGCTTGTTATGGATGGCCCTTTAATTTATATAGTCCTCCTTCTTGTTCTCCAATCACTACTGCATCATTTATAGTCTTTCCTTTTGGCCACATAAGGACTTGGCCATCTATAAATGCAACCCTCATGCCTTTTGAATCCAATGCAGAGATGGAGAGAAGTTTCTTATTTAATCCTGGTACAAATAGGACATCCTTCATCTTCATAGACTTGCGTGAATTTGGTTTATAGGAGGATTCACCACTACCTTTTATTGGATACTGGTAGTCATCTCCAAGTTTCACCTTGTGGGGTGATTCATGTTCTGATAGTTTCACAAAGGATTCCTTGAACCCTGTCATATGTTTGGAAGCCCCACTATTAATGAGCCAATCATTGCTTCCATGTGTAACAATGCCTATGATGGCAGAAATCAGAACATATTCTTCTTCACTAGAAGAATCATCAATTTCTTCTTTGAATTTCTTTATGGGAGGTTCATCATCCTCTACAGTGTGAGCATGATGTCTTTTCTTGCTTCCCTTCTTCTTATGAGAACCACTTTTGTTTCTAGGACATTATCTAGCATAGTGTCCTTTCTCATCCCAATTATAGCATCTAATTCTAGAAAAATCTTTATTAGATATTCTAATATTACTTTTCTGGTGAGAAGACTTACCTTTGTGATAGCTTGTTCTACTACTCTTGGAGTGTACTGTGAGAGCTCATTAGAGGAATTTTGGGGTCTAAAATGGGCCTCCTAAGGAAAATAATAAAATAATAGCTAAAATAATAAAATAATAGTTAAAATAATAAAATAATATTGATTAATTTTGGAGGAAGAAAGAAAAAAACTACTTTTTGTGTTCGTATTTTTGACATATCTCCCCGTGTTTTTACTCAAATTTCGATCGGGAGAGCTCGTTGGATGCGGAATTCCATTCTGCATCCAACGAGTACCCACAATGCATACTTTTGATGGACCCCGCTACCCCAAAAACAATGAGATATGTCAAAAATACGAACAAAACAAGTAGTTTTTTTTATGACAAATATGTCAATTCAACCATTATGGTTGACTGATTTTATTGAAATTCTATTGGTTCTTGAATTCCAACTCACAAAAAATTATTTTGGCACGTTTTCTTATAAGGCCCATTTTAGAGCCCAAATTTCCTCTAATGTGATCTTCACTTCCCATATTTTCTTCTTGAGCTACTATCCGAGCTTCTTATTGTAAGCATTCCTCCCACGGTCTACTGAATTTGACTAGCTTCTTTCTGGAACAGATCCCTTGAATAAAGGAGTCC
The DNA here is from genome assembly GCA_001517045.1 of Pseudotsuga menziesii. Taxonomy (NCBI): domain Eukaryota; kingdom Viridiplantae; phylum Streptophyta; class Pinopsida; order Pinales; family Pinaceae; genus Pseudotsuga; species Pseudotsuga menziesii. The sequence continues at coordinate 144,141 of LPNX010432901.1, read as the reverse complement.
CGTGATCTAGGGAGGCCATTCAAGGTGGTTATCACAATTTCTGCATTCTCTACTTCTTCATCTACTACTTCAATTTGTTCCTTGATCTGAGAGACTCTTGTAAAGTAAGACTGGATGTTTTCCACATTCTATATCTTTACATTCTTCAATTGGTTTCTCAGAGTCATCTCCCGATTTATGTTCTTCGCTTTAAACAGTTTGGTCAGGGAATCAAACATAGCTTTAGGTGTCTTTAGGGAGGACACCTGCTATATGAGGTGATCCTTGATTGAAGCATCAATAATCCTCTTAACTATGAACAATTTATTTTTGTGTAAGGCCTTAGCTTCATCTCCCTCTGGAACTGAAACCTATTCATTGATGTAAGAGTCCAACTCATTTTCTTCCAAGACCAGGGAGATCCTATACTTCTAGGCTCAAAAGTTATCAGCGCCCTCAAGATTTTCATCAAGCTTGGTATGATGAGACATATTAATTGAGAACCTCAAATGGAAATACAAAAGAATTAGATATTACTAGGTTAATATGTCAGAACTGGATCTGGAGATGAATTTCTGTAGAGCTGGTTCAGGAGCAGATTAGGTTTTGAATTTCCTAGAGTTCTGCCCAACGAAAAAAATTGATCTTGATCTCTAAACTTTGATTTTGAGGAGGATATCTATCCAGGCCTGGGATCACTAAAAAATTCCACTTCTATGGAAATCCCTAATTTCCGACAGCAATGTCGGGTCAAAAATAAAAAATGCTCAGAATCAGATTATGCTTCGACAGAAAGATACGCCCTAGAGAGGAGAGTCAGCCCAACCTTCTTTTACTTAAAATATGTGGAGAGAGATTTAAAAAGTAGGAAGCCCTAGTTTTCGCAAGTGCATAATGTCTTCTTCTCAAGTTAGCTCTGATACCATGTTAGATTTTTATCTATTTCAACAATATGATTTTAGGATCTTATCTGAGAGTATCTTATTTGAGAGAATAACAAGCACAATAATCAAACACAAGAGACAATGAACACAATTTTTTTCCTTTGGGAAACCATAAAGGAGAAAAACCCACAACTTCCTTAGAGATAGAATCAACACCAAAAGTAAAACCCAAAAAAATAAGATAATATCCCAACAACAGTAGTCTCTCTCTCTCAGTTATGGACTACAACTGAGTGTGAGTGAATGTGTGTTAAATAAAGAGGCTCACTCTCTATTCATATTAATTCTTGACTTGACAATAACTCACTAGGGCCCCACTTCTCTAGGAGAGTGTAATAACCTTTCGGCCCCACAACTGCAGGGAATTTAACCCTTGAACAATAGGGAGGGTTACCAACTATGACTTTACATCACTTGTTTACATTATTTAATCTCCTGATAGGAACATCGAGGCATGACATCACTCAATTACATTACAGATACTTCCTGGAATAAACATCAGGGTACAATACATAAGATATACAAGTGAATACATTCTGAAGTTACAAATACATCAATAGAACAATGATGTTTGAACGAAAACGATGAGGTGATATGCCATAGTCCATGGATATAGAACGAAAATTACGGTTCAAAGCAGGATCAGGTATAAATGAAATATGCAATAGGAACAAATTCTACTTATATTATGGGAAAACATGTTCAAATTCTGTCCATGACCTAAAAGACTAACAAAATCAATGCACTATTAGTAAAAAATGTTCATAAATAACCAAAAACTATAGAAAAGTGGGACAAAATTTTGAAAATTTTGCTACAAATAGTAAAATTGGTTAAAAAAAAATTTATTTTGACATTTACCATTGCATAGTGCAAATTTACCCTCGAAATTCAAACACTTCAAACATTGAAAGCGCTGAACTGAATTGACTTCTGCAAATTGCAAGTGATTCATCTTTCTCTCATATTTCAATTTATACCATTTGTTCAATTTATACCATTTGTTCAAGCTTTCATGTCATTTTTAGTTGTTTTATCAAGTTTGAAAGGTAACCATGTATAATACCTTTATAGCCCATTGCAAATTCGCGTATTCGAGGATAATACACGTGTCTGCAATAGGAAACCCATGTATGGTATGTTACTGCCTAATTGCACAGTTGCGTATTGTATGGATTTGTTTTTTATATGAAAATAACCCTAGAAACAAATGTTTGTAGGCAATATTGTGCTTGAATGGAGGGAGAGTCAGGATGAATACCTTGATATATAGGAATTACAAGATCCATTAACAGTATCCACTCTCCTTCGATGTGGTTTGTTGAAGTTTTTTTGAACGATAAACACGCACGCGCAATTGAGATTATTAGAGTCTGTAGTGTGACTTTGGGATCTTGACTAAGACATGTTTGATTTTCAAGGTGAAACATTAGATATCACTGCAGAATATATCTATTTTATCACAGGTTTATCGCATATAGGTATGCTGGTGAGTGTAAGTGGTTCTAGTCGCGGTGGGGGTACACTCAATATTCACGATTATGTGAACACTTACTTCCTGTCTGGACCCCATAAATATGGCACACATGTTCCTATTGGCCATATAGATATTGTTTTCACTCAAGGTGATAGTGAGAACCAATACACGGGTGTGAGGTGTATCATCATTGCACCTAGCTACTCATAATCATATGCATCTTGGAGTGGAATTTCTGAGGAACATAGTGTTTAATTGGTGTTCTAGATTAGTTATTAACATGAAGAAGCAACTGACCGATTGTAAGTTAGGGAAGAAAAATAAATTCAGATACCCCAACATCCTAGTGGCATTCTTCTTTGAGTGGGTACCTATACTGAGCCCTAGGGTTGTACTCCCCCATTCACATCGACATGATCCTAGGCTCACGAGGTGGGGAGTTGTTTTTTTTTAACAGGGGGGAGGTGATTTTCGAGGAGCATATGATGATGAGTTTTATGCATGGTGGAGTAGACAAGTACTTGATTTTGAGCATTTTACCTATGCTAGGATGGAATTCTGTGGTAACACAGAGCTCATGCTTCCTTGGAGAGGCACGAGGAGAGAGAGGTATGTCTTTTACTTTTTGAATATTTTATTATTTGGAATTTTTTTTGTAAATAGGTATATATACATGTACAAAATATAGGAGTCTAATCCACATTTGTGTGATGTATATGTTGGACCTCTTCAACCAGGTGTCCATCCTATGACATTTGTTCATCTAGTTGAGGGAGGTGGTGGTGAGGCCATGCTCCGAGTTGTTGAGGGAAAGTTAGATATCCTTACTCATGACATTCTGACTTTGAGGATGGAAATGATTCCCATTGATATGCAGGAGTATGTAGTGGGGTTTACTCAATATGGCTATGCCTGCTTAGGAAGGTTCTAGGACCATCTTGTACTATAAGAGGTTTTTGCAGAGGTAACTGCAGAGTCTCCATAGTCTTTTATCATATAGGAGAACTGTGATCCCATTTTTTGTATTTTGATGTACTTATTACTAGATATTTCTAGACCACGACTCAATTTATATGGACCTATTTCACACACACACACACACACACACACACACACACACACACACACATATATATATGAGGACTTATTTACATGTGTTTCTATGTTTTTATCTGAATATTTTTACAATGTATGTGACAAATGCCAATCTAAGATATAATTTGCGTACGATTCAATTAATGTGTTTTGATTCCATGGAATATGCTTATATGTGATGTGATTAAAATGTATTTCAAGTAATCTAACGCATAGGAATTGATGCAATAGTGTAGGATTCCTTCCTCGGTATTCTCCATTGAGTTGAGAGGATACCAACTAGGAGTCAAGTTTGACCTCCAGAAATGTAATGTTATGTAGAGCAACATATCTTAGTAGTGGAATTATTGCAATGTATTCAACCATATTATTAGGTGCATGACCTAAGCAAGCACCTTTTGAAGTGACTAGTTGTCATGTGGTGCATATATTACCCATCCGGATGAAGCTAGGTTATAAGTGTGATGACTTGCACCATCAACGAATCCTATAAATATCTCCATTGACATATAAAAAAATCACCATAGTTACATAAGAAACATGAAAAAGTGATAACTAATTACAAATTTATACAAATATGTACAAGAAAAAACACATTGCCTAGGCGTAATACTTTTTCAAGTAGAGCCCATTTCAGGGCTAAAAAAACTTATTACCATCATAGTCCACTAGTTCATAAGAATCCTTCTTCAAGGATTTAGAAATTACATAAATACCCAACCACATGGACTTAAAATTTCCTGCCCCCAAGGGTTCATTATCTTCGTCATAAACCAAGACGAATTCTCCTTCAGAGAAAACGATAGGTTTTACAGATTTGTGATATTGGTTTTTAAACCATGTCTTGTTTGCTTCATTTGTTGTTAGCACATCTCTAAATTGTTCATCTAGATGTTCTAGATGCAACAGACTTTCTTCTATGTCAGAAGTGCTAGGTAGCACATGTACTGCGATTTTTAACGATGAAATTTCACATTCTATAGGGGTAACTGCTTCCACCCGATGAATGAGTTGGAAAGGGGAGAATCCCATGGAAGTCTTGAATGTTGTCTAATACACGCAAAGTGTAGGATAAAAAACAATATGCCAATTTGACCTACTTGCATTAATAGTCTCTTTTAGAATGGTTTTTAATATTTTATTAACAACTTCTACTTGTCCATTCACCTGCGGGTAAAAGGAAGACAAGTGGTATTGTTTAAACCCGAGAAAAGTAGTCAACTTGGTCATCATTTTGTTTTTAAAGTCACTTCCATGGTTCGTGAAAATATGCTTTGGGATACCGAATCTATCAATGATTTGATTAAATACGAAATACGTTGTCATCTCACCCTCATATTTAAAGGTAGGAATTTACTCTACCCACTTGGCTTCTCTCCAAAGCTTCAAGGGATGCACCTCCTTCACCTGCAAAGAGAAAATTCCCCAAGTACAATTGTATACATATATATATAACAGGTTAGATAAATAACATATATAGTGCTTAATCAAATATATTCATCAAACCCTACGACATGAAAGAGACTCAACACAATGTTGGAAGAAGAATTCTCTTTATTAACAATCAGTGAATAAGAAAAGTGTACAACCCAACGCCTAAGACAAGGACTCCTCTGCAACCAAAGGACTCTGAGTTCTGCTACTCCAAGACTTCTAAAGATATACCACCAACATAAATTTTCTCTCCAAAATTCATTGATTAATGCCCTCCCCAAGGCCTCTATTTATACTTTGGGAAGTAGAGCAGTTTCGAAGGTTGAGGAGGTTGAGACAGTTGAGATGGTTAATGATTATGGCTCAACTAATCTCCATTAATCATGATTTATATTTTTTAATGTTGAATTGAGGTGTACGCGACTATTAATATAAGAAACCTGTGTATGAGACATGAGTCTCTTAAAGGAAACCCGCGTACAGATCTATACGCGGGTTGTAATGGAGATAGTCCTGTACAGTATGCGAGTTGTCAACGAGTATAGTTGCATATGTACATGAGTTTCAATGGAGATATTCGTGTATGCCAATCCATACTTAGAAAAATAATGTAGCAAGCTGGTTGAAGGGTAAATGCATCTCATGTCATGCCCATCTATAGTGTATTGGTAAACTTCAATCCTAAAATGTCCTTTTGTGTACCAACATAATGAATTGTCGGAACTCAGATGGAGAAGTGCCATTTAGGTTGATAACAGATGCCCCCTAATGTGTGAGGTCAGAGGGAAGTGATGGTCGAAATAAATTATAATCAATATATTTGGAGAACTCAGAAGTCTAATGGAGTAGAGGTAGTACCTGAAACAAATACATAATAATGTCATATACAAAGTCATATCTGAGGATGCTATGTTCAATATACTAGAACACTAGCTCCGTTACAATATTTGAGTACATCATATAGTACGGGTACAAGACCATGCATATTACAAAGGTGGATCGAAGCCACAATATACAATAATGATGAGTCTTTAAAGATCAGGAAGCTGTGTAAGTAACCACAACATAATCTTGTGCAACTTAGTCCATGGATGTGAAATGAAGGTCTTCATAAACAATCCCAAAGAACCAGTACAATCCAAGCCATGTGAATAGATTTTATTGAAGTCAAACATGGAGTGGATTCAATAGATTTTCAATCAATAGGTGATAATAAAAAACTAAAGAAAAGGAATTCACCAATAATGAAAGTGAATCCTGAGGTACTATCGTCAAAACTCTAGGTCTTCATCGTCAGGAAGTACTGATGCGGAACCATACTATGATAAGGAAGGTAATAGATCCTCCAACGGATCACAAGAGTGACTAGGAACTGGGTAAATGAAGGGAGAAACACGTAGTAACAGATATGACAATGATGGAATTAGGATATAGATCAGACACAGGGTTAAGTCCTTGAATAGTGAGCATGACACAGAGATGACCCAAGGCATCTTTTTAACTTTACAGATAGAACAACTAAACTTATTTGTCATGTAGGAGACATGATCAGATTCCCCAGGTAGAACTAACAAGAGGAGTAAGAAACTTGAAGTAATAGCTGAACTGAAAGTGAACACTGAGACATGAGTATCAGAAAAAATAGAGAGTGCTTTGTTCAAGGATGGCATGCTACCACTAACTGAGAACCAAAAGAAAACTTCTTCCTTACCTTCCCTGTTAAATTTTAATGAGTCCAGGAAAGTCAACTCGAATCTCTCTTCATTTTTTGACAAGCTTGAAGAGAAAAGGGAATCATGCTTGATAGTGTCACCGATTCGTGGATTTTATGAGCCTGAACTAGTACATGCTCACTTGGTATTTTCATATTTAGAAGTCTGAAAATTCCAAAGAAGACTCCAAGGGGGTCCTTTTTCGTCCAATTTAGTCTCCTGAGGCCAGAAAAGTATAAAACATACCACAGAAGAACTCTCTTAACTTCCATAGAAGAAAAGGTGAACCTTTTTCGTACTTAGTTAGGGAGGTCCAAAAAAGGTTAAATTACCACCTACCTAACGCTCCTTCAAGATCAGCATATATCTTGAGTTTTACGAGTGTGAAGGAAAGCAATATCACTCGGAAAGATCCATTTGAGTACGAGAAATGGGGCTTAAAACAATAAACTTGATGCTTTGTTCTTGGTTTTTAACGAGCATGAAAAAGACACAAAGTACACTCGAAATCATTTTCATGTTTACGTCTAGAGCATGAAAAAGAGAAAAATGAGCTCATACCGGGTGTTCCTTTTTTGTAAATTTAGTCCCTCAGGTATGAAAAAGTGATAAACCTGTACCTGAGAATACTCTTCTCAATTTCGAAGAAAAGAGAGTGATCATTTCTTGTATTTATCCACATGGTCTGATAAAGAGATAACCTACCACCAATGTGGATGCCCATTCATGTATTCTTAATGAGCTTGAATGGACAAGTTTACTCGGCATTCAAGTCTATTTTAAGGAGTTAGACCTGGGCCTAAAGAAACTCCATAAGGGTGGGGATTCCTATAAAGGGATAGCTTGTAAAAAGGGACCAAATGAGGCTCAATTTCGCATGAAAAATAGCCAAAAAGATTCCCTAAACCAATGAAAGATGTAGTATGAGTATCAAAAGACAATAAATAGATTCTAAATGAGGATACTCATAGGAGGAAGGTCTTATCCATGGAAGAACAATGGTAAAGACAAGGAACTAATGGTTTAAAATACCATAGTCCGTGGTCAAAATGTTAATGCTAGGTTTAAGATGGAGTAGTTATAAATGCAAAATGCATGTGAAACGACGAAAAACCATCCTATATGAGCAAAAACACCTTAAAAATGATAATGAACTTGTCACATGGAAAAGAAAATATGGTATTAGTTTTACAAATTATGAACTATAGGGAAAAAACCCACTTGAAAAATAAATTTTCTATAAATAGTTCAAAACATAAATAAAAACTCACCATTTGGATTTTTAACCATAGAAGACAAGTTTATACTTCTACCTTGAAGTGCTCGGTGTGGACAATCCAGTGGACCATTTCCAAAACCGCAAGTGTCAGGTAAGACTACACTCCATGCTCTTTCATTTGATCCAAGCATTTGTCAAAATTGAGCCCTAATTTCATGTTTTTAGATGCCTTTAAAACAACAACATTGTGTATGCGGGTTTGGTATAGTAAAAGTCACATGCACGCCTTTTGTACATGGGTTGTCCGAAGGATGGTCACGTACAGTACACAACATGCCTTAAAAGACAGTCGTGTATGTTGTGTGAGGTGAAAAAAGAGTGTGTAGGGTCAAAATTTCAAAATTTTATATGAAACTAAAGGTTAGCAATTGCTTGGTTATTAAGTTGAAAGATGGTGCTTGAGTGGAGGGAGTGAGAACATGAAGGCATGGACCAAGAAGCTCTTCAATATGCCCCCACAGTGAATATTTTACGTCAAAGTGGTTTATTGAAGTTTTTTTGTACTTCACCTATGCAAGCCAACGTCTGCCTCTTGGAGTTCTTGATAAATTATTGGGATCATGACTTGGGCATTTTTGACCTTCAAGGTGAGTCTTTCGAGATTACTTTTGAGGATGTCTATTTCATTGCTGGTTTATCATGACGGGGAGCTCCAGTGAACTTGGAAGGCACTGACAGAGGTGGTGACCCTCTAAGTGTACAAAACTATATTGATATATACTGCATGCCAGGCACACAAAAGCGAGGTAGCTGCATCCCTATTGTTCACATACGCAACCTTCCTTTGTAGGTGTTGATGAGTACTATAGTGAGGGTTGCAGGGTCATCATCACTCCACCTTGCAACTCAAAACTAGATGATACTAGTAGTAGATTGTATGTAGGGAGCCCTATATGACTGGTGCTCGGGAGTGATCCCGATTATGAGAAAACAACTCTCTGATTGCAAAAGAGGTAGGAGGAATTTTTTTGGGTATTCCAGCATACTAGTAGCCTTCTTCTTTGAGAGAGTGCTGGGATTGAGTCCTGCAATTCCACTACCAGTTCATTCTCCTCGTCAACCTAGGCTGAGCAGGTGGGGAGATATTTTCCTCCTCTAGGGAGGTGGTGGATTGGTGGAGAGTGTCTATGATGATGACTTCTACTTTTGGTGGGAGTGATAGTTCCCAGCTTTGGTGAAGTTTCCATATGCTGGAATGGATTTCCGTGGTGATACTGACCTCGTCCTCCCTCGAGGAGGAGCATGGGAGAGTTAGGTAAGTTTTATTTTCAAAATTTCAAAATTTTTATGAATTTTAAATATAGAGATATATACAGATGTATAAAAGTTCTAATCCTTTTAAAATGTCAAAATGCAGATATTCGACCAATCTTCCCTGAAGGGCATCCATGCATGTATGTATGTCCTGTCTTGGGAGAGGACCAGGGCTTGATTAGGGTTCTCTAGGGGAAGATGGATAGGATTACTCAGAGAGTACCTACTTTATGGTTTGATCACATCCCATCCATCATGTAGGAGTTCATGGTTGGTGTACCACCAGTCTGGATACGCCTTTTGAGGCGAGTATCCAGAGCAGTACTGGTATATGTAGATCTTGTTGAGGCTGCTAAAGCTGAAGAGGCTAAAGAAGCCAGAGTACAGGGTGACCAGGGGGACCAGGGTGGTCCAAGTGACCAAGGTGGCAAACTTAGACCTAGGGGAATTTTGATGGACTTAGATCCATATTTTGTATATTTTTTGTATATTATATAGTTATGACTAAATCTGAGTATCAGAGACTCGACCTATCTATATAGACAGATATTCACACACACATATATATATTTTTCCGGTTTATTTACAAATGTTTTTATGTATTTGATGTATACTTTTTATGTAAGATGTGTTAAATGCAAATCCAAGATGTAATTAGCGTATGCATCAGTTAATGAATTTTTATTTCTTGGAATATGATTGAATGTAATGAACTCAAAATGTCTTTCCAATAACCTAACTTGCATAAACTGACGCAATAGAATAGGGTTCCGCACCTGATAAGCCTGATTGAGCCGGGAAAACACTAGTTGAGAATCCATCCGGACTTCCAGCTGAGTGGTACCATGTGACAAAGCATCCCATAGAATCTCAATGATAGCTCTATAATCAACCACACTATTGGAAGCAGGACCTAAGAAAGCACCTCCTGAGGCAACTAACTGTCCTGAGGGTGAATAAATGACCCATGCAGCCGAAGCTAAATTACAAGTGTGGCGACTGGTGCCATCAGCGAAACCTACGAACCTCTCAAAAGACATCTGAAAAAACCAACAAATGGTATAAAAAACACAAACCAATGAACTAGTGTACATAAAAATACATACAATAAAATACAAGAAAAAGTGCTAAGCCTAGCATAGTACTTTTTCAGGTAGAGCCCATTTCTAGGCTTAGCCAGCTTATTCCCCTTGAAATCTATCAATTCATATGCGCCCTTTTTTAACACTTTTGACATGATATAAGTTCCTAACCACATAGACCTGAACTTTCCTGCCCCCAGGGGTTCTTTGTCTTGGTCCTAGAGCAAAACAAGTTCCCCCTCAGAGAAAATTCGAGCCCTGACCTATTTATCATATTGGATTTTGACCCTATTTTTATGAGCTTGGTTTGCTATAAGCACATCTCTATGCTATTCATCAAGGTTTTCTAAATGTAATATACGTTCTTCAAGCTCATCTGTATCAGGTAACACATGAATAGCAATTCTTAAAGATGGGATTTCACATTCAATCGGGGTAACAAATTCCACTCCATGGATGAGTTGGAAAGGTAAAAAACCCGTAGTAGTTTTTACATTAGTCCGATATGCCCAAAGCGCAGGATATAACATGATATGCCAGTTGGAACAGGCCACATGAATAGTACGTTTGAGGATAGTCTTCAAAGTTTTATTAACAGCCTCAACCTGACAATTTGCATAAGGATAGAACGAAGATGAATGTTCTTGTCTAAATCCTAGCATAGTGGTCAATTCAGTCATCATGCTATTTTTAAAATGACTTCCATGATCAGTGACAATCACCTTGGGTATACCGAATTGTGCTATAATTTGATTGAACAAGAAGAAAGTTGCAGTTTCCCTGTCAGCTTTAAAGGTGGGCATTGCCTCTGCCCATTTCATAAAACAGTCCACAATGACAATGATATATTTGTGCCCCCCAGCCGAGGCTAGGTTACACGTCACGTAATCAATCCCCCACTTCATGGAGGGGCCCACTGAGATGACAAGGAATAACGGAGCGGGATGTGACCACATTTTTTTGGTATAAAGATGACAAGGGTGACAACGCTTCACTACTTCCACACAATCTTTAAAGATTGTGGGCCAGAAATAACCGACACGTAATATATTCTGGGCCATTGCTAACCTAGATAAATGACCCCCACATGCTCCACTATGGGAATCATTCAGGACAATCTCTACTTCCTCGTGGGTAAGACATCAACGCAAAACATAATCTACCCCTCTACGGCATAAAGTATCTCCTATAATGAGGTAGTTCTTGGCATGTAGGCATTGTTTACGTCATTCTTCTTGCAAGAAACCTGCAGGATACTTCAAAGTCTGGAGATAGATAATTATATCACCATACCAGGGATCAGAGGTGGAAATCAAAAAATTGTGCTCATCTGGGAATGATTCTTGTTCAATAGATACATCTTCATCTACTGGAAATTATGCAATAAGCTCAGTAAAAAATAAGGATTTTTTGGATTTGGCGGATTGAAAATCCAAGTCAAAATCTTGGAGAATGACTATCCATTTGTTGAATTTGCCTCCAACTATCCATCGGGACAAAACATATTGAAAAAGATTAACATCTAAAACTACCATTGTAGTCCTTAGAAAGATGTAGTGACGTAACCTATGAACAACATAAACAACTACTAAGGCCAACTTCTCGACGTGGGAGTACCTAAGTTCAGGTCCGGCTAAAACATGACTAAGATAGTAAATGACATGCTCTTAGAGCTTATCATCCTCCTGGACTAGGACTACCCATATAGTCAACTCAGATGCAACCAGATACAATATAAAATCCATAGAGTAATCTGGGGGACGCAATAATGGTGCCGACAACAAAGATTTTTTCAATGCCTCGAAAGCGAGTTGTGCAGTTTCATCCCATACAAATGGGGTGTCCTGTTTTAGCAGGTGCATGAAACCCTTAGTAATATTGGCATAGTTTACAATGAAACGTCAAAGAAAATTAGAATTTCCCTGCAGGCTCTGAATATTCCTGATAGAATGAAGAGGAGGCAGATTTACAATGGCCTCACCTTTTAAAGGATCCACCTGAATTCCTTTGTTAGAGACAATGAATCCAAGAAATCCCCCCGACTCGAAATAGAACACACACTTGTGGGGATTCAAGCAAATTTTATAGTATCTGCATCATTCAAATATCAAACGCAAGTGATCTGGATGGTCAATCCTCTTATGAGAATGTGCAAGCAGATCATCAAGGTAGGGTTCAACAATGGCTTTAATATCATGAAAGGAAAAATTCATTGCCCACTGAAAGGTAGCCCCAAAATTTTTCATTCCAAAGGGTGTTTTATTGTACGCGAAGGTACCCGAAGGACAAATGAAAGTAGTTTTATGTTGGTCTTCTGGTTTTATTTAAATTTGAATATATCCGGAGAAACCATCCATAAACAAAAAAACTTTACTTCCTGCGCAAGCATCAATAATTTGATCTATAAATGGCACAGGATAGTTGTCCTTAGGACAAGCTTTGTTTAAATCTCTAAAGTCAGTACAGACGTGTATGGTCCCTTGCTTCTTATCAATAGGAACAGGGTTGGATATGGGTGAAAATTTAAAGTTGGGTAACACTTCCATGAGAATCGGGTGCCAAACCAACATAGCGGGAGTTATTCGGCCGAATAACTATATTTATTCGAACGAATAATTAAGTTATTCGACCGAATAACTAATCCTTTATTCGGCTAAATAAACTTTAATGGTAACCATTTATTTTGATGGAACAGATTTTCGACTGGTAATTTTTTTCGGCAATTCAATAATTATTCGGCCGATTCGGCCGAATAGTTATTCGGCCAAACAATTATTCGGCCGAACAATTATTCGGCCGAATAGTTGTTCGGCTGAATAATTTTTTATTATATAAGCTCAGCTGCTTGCTCATTTTCGTTGTTTGGCCCGCAACGAGTTGTCATTTTCTGGCCACCCGTTGGCCCGCACATCGCCCCACTCATCTCATTTTTCCACACAGATTGCCACCTGTCTCATCCCTATCCATGTCACCCATCTGTCTGACGTTTGTATCTGCCATCTTGGCACCCTGCAACGTGGAGTTCTGTTCAGTGTGGAGGGTGTGGAGGTCTATTCAATGTGGATGTCGTGGAGGTTTGTCCTGCGTGGAGATATTTCTGTCAACGTGTACGTGGTCTTCTCCTGGTGTGATATTCTTGTGCTGGCTCTTGGCTGTGAGGTAAGCCATTCGAACTATTATACTATTATTATTAAGGGAGTGTATAAATTGTTACGTGCTTATTTCATATCATTTTAGTAATGACATAATTACAATGGTAGTAAAGGAAGACTTGAACAGCTCTGCCCAGTTGGGCAGAGTTGAACAGCTATGCCCATTTGCATAGAGTTGAGTAGCTATGCCCATTTGGGTAGAGTTGAGCTCTGCCAATTTGGACAGTTTGCCTACTTTAAATGATTTTATCTAAACAAAATTTAACATAAAAGTTGAAATCTTTTAATGTGTTTTCTGTTAATATATTTCTTGATTAGCTTATATTTATTCTAATTTTTACTCAGTTATGAACAAATGGACAAAGCTGGTATTCTTTGTTCATTTGGACAGAGTTGATCGGTTCTGTCCATATAGATAGAGTTGAACAGCTAAGTCCAAATGGATAGAGTTGATCAACTCTGCTCATATGGATAGAGCTGATCAAGGGCCTATGTAAACAATTTATATGGAGTTGAAAGCAATATATATGACAGTTGAATAGCTCTGTCCATTTGGACAGAGTTGAATAGCTCTATCTATTTGGACAGAGTTGAACAACTCTGCCCATTTGGTCAGCTCTACTTATTTTATACGATTTTAATTAAATAAAATTCAATAAAAAACTTTAAATCTGTTAATGTTTTTTTTGTTTCTATATTTTTTAATTAGCTTATTCTTGTTCCCACTGTACATGAAATTTTACAGAATATTTAGAAAGCTCAATTTTAAAAAATTCCACAATTTTTTAATTAGCTTAGTTTTATTTTCTATGTACATAAAAATTTAGAATATTTAGAGAGATCTGTCCAAAAAAATCCATGGTCATGTAGGCTTAAATAACTACACTATTATGTAGCATCTTTAAATGATATTTGAGACATATAGACATTTAAGACTGTACAGGTTGCAGCTCTTGTCAAATGGACAGTTTTGATCAGCTCTGTCCAAATGGATAGTTCTGATCAGTTATGTACAAATAGAAAAAGCTGACCTACTCTGTCCATTTGGACAGAGTTGATGAGCTCTGTCCATATGGACAGATTTGAATAGCTCTGTCCAAATGGACAGATTTGATCAAGCCCCTAAGTAAATAATTTATTTATGTATTTTTTTTCGTTGGTAGGGAACATGATTTCAAAAATTTTTCATTTTACTACCTTGTGTTACAACTTCAGCTGTAGTGTATTAACTATATAGTTTTGTTCTTAACCTCTACTATTTGCTCTAGTCCATACAAATAATAGCTGAAGTATAAGTCTCATGGCACATTATGAGTATTTTAGTCCATGATGCATTGTATTAAGTAATATTGCCATGTCATGCTTTTCTGAAACATTGAGACAAAATGTTAGATAGATAAAGGCAAGTTTATGTGTATGTAGTCAGTCTCTAGACGCTTCATTGCTTTATACGACTAGAGGCACTAGGATATATAATTCATTGTAAACACTTCATAGCCTAGAAGAAGGGAAGTGGAAGTATTTAAAGATGATAAATGAAGAGAAGGCAAGGAATAATCTAGAAATACTTTCTCCCTATGAGATTCAGGGATGAGCTACTTGATTCATCTACGATTTAAGTTTAGTTGAAGAAAAAGAAGCTCTATGTATATTTAATAGTGATGCTATCACTAACAAGTCTATAATGACTATGTAGCTAGTAGCCAGTAGTAGTGTGTTTCCTTAGAGTAGGTAAGTACTTGCGCTTGCCTTAGACTATATTTTATACTTAGAAAAATGTAGTTCGTGCACATGTAGTTAAAGGACTATTGAATAATATTAGTGACATCTAGGTTTTTATTGAAATATTAGTTTTTAAAGATGCTAGGTCATTAAAGTTGATTAATTAACATGTAGAAGGTAAGGCCCTTAGTGATTAAACTGTGTTGGGGTCAAAATGTTATACAACATGATTAGCAACCATCATATACCATTGTATTTAGTGGATTTAGGGATCTTTCTTATCACAAAGAAGCTTCATTGTCTTTATATATGTTATTTTTTCATACCACCTTTTTATTTTCTATTTATATTACATTGGAAGCTTAATTTTAATAGTAGCTAGATCTTTGAAGTTGATTAATTAACATATAGAAATTGATATATGTGTAAATTTGTAGATATCATATTCAATGGAGAGAGAGCCACCTTTGAGACAGAAGTGTAGGAGGTCATCACATTTATCGGGAGTTGGTGTCCAAAATGAAAATCAAAGATTGTCGACTTCACCTCGAGACTTGATCCTATTGTATAGTTCACATTCATATAATCATCAACGTAGTGATAGTGGTAGATATGATTCCCCTTTATCATCTATGGGTGAACATGGATCTCGACCTTCTGTGCAGGAGACAAGTGTGGAAGCAAAGCAAGGCTCGCAAGAGGCTCGTCATCATACATAGGGTGGCGAAGGTTGAGCAAGGACACAATATGTGCAGCTAGCTGAGGGTTGTATGCCCATTATGACCTATCCATCATATTTACCTGATGAGATTCCATGGGAAAGTGGGCTTCAAAAAACAACTCTTGAAAGTTGTAGGGCTCACTATGACAAGCTGCAAAATGATCTTTCTAGTTTGGACCTCGCTCCAGAGAACAAACAAAGTATAGAGATGGTTTTGTTATCTTTAAAAAAATTCATTGAGGTATATGAGGATCTTGGACCAACAAGAGATGGTTTTGTTGCCTTGATGCAAAGAAGAAAGGCAAAAGTGATGGGTCCAGATAAGTGGGTTGTTGTGAAGGAAATGATGACTAAAGAACATGCCAACTCAATGTTCAACTTCAAAGAGGGCCTAAAGTGGAAAGCATTGAAAGTGCAATATTTTAAGTACCCTGAACTTGCACATTTTTTATATGATCGGTTTCTTGCGGCCTATGGTCGGTTGCCATGGAAAGATGAGGTTCCTAATTATTTTGCTAGGTTTTTTTATGCTGAGTTTTTTTTAGGAATGAAGCCAGACTATACTGATATTCATTCTGAGTTTTATGGAGTTGGAAAGGGGAGGATATATAATCGAAAAGGTGCCCTTAGAGATCCTAGTAATCTTCGACCTCCACCTTTGATATCTCGTCCACCTAGGCTTGTGACTTACAAATCAGAGATGGAGCCCACATCACAAGTTGGGACAACTACAAGGCATAATGTTGCCGAAGGTTTGACTTTGGCTTTTGTAGGAGTTAATGTTGGATTGAGTCGAGAGAAGGCTTGTGCCACTATTCGACAAAATTTTGTATACAGAATGGATGATGAGTTGGATTGTATAGGCATTGAAGATTTAAAGGCCTATGCGAAGCTTTTTCGTAATATAGCTTCGGATAGAATATCTAATGACACCTCAAGCATAGGAGAGATTTGTGTACTTTCAATCCATTATTGTTTTTATTCATTATGAATTAAACTTTTAGTTACATTATATCTATGTATGATAAATTATTTTTTGATGTATAGTAATAAATACATTACATAAATGTTTATTGTTTTTAGTTTTCCCGATTGTTAAATGAACATAAATTTAGAGTCTCCACTAGTCAAAATGCTGGAAATGTAGAAGAGCATATTGGAGAGGTATATTTAAAATTTACATATTTATATTTAAGTTTGAAAGGTTTTTAAAAAATAAAAAATAAAAATTTAACTATATATATTATTGTTAATTTGACTTATTTATGCAGGTTTCATTAGATTCGAACTTTTTAGATGATTTTCCATCTATTGTGAGCTAATATTTTTTTTGTTTTGTTTTTTAAGTTAATTGCTAAGCTTAATATTTTTTACTTTTACTATGGATTATTTATTAACAAAATTTAAATTTTAAGGGAAGAGAACATATTGAAATTAGAGGTGAAAATATAGGTTCTTTGATGGATGTGGATATTGGCACCGAGTTAATTTTGTTCATAATTGAATTGTTTTTTGATGTATATGTTTAAATAGTTTAAATAATGTTTGACATTTGTAAATTGCTTTTATATATGTTGAAGCTTGGGTCTCTTTGATCTTTTCGAGGCAAAGGAAAGACTGCATTGGATGATAGTGTTGGAATTGTAAGTTTAATATTTTATTTATTTTTATATCGTTTAAAATAGTCTAAATAATTTGTAAGATTTATAAATTGTTTTTATATATGTTGTAGCTTGGGTCTACTCCACCTTTAAGAGGCAAAGAGAAGACTTTGTTGGATGATAGAGAATTGGAGATAATTTTGTTGATAATTGAATTGTTCTTTGATATATTAGTTTAATTTTTTGATGTTTTGATTTTTGTTTAAAGTTTTTTAAATAATTTATGTTATTCATAATCTATTTTTATACATGTTGCAGATTGTTACGAGTCCAAGGGAAGACTCTAGTCGAGGATAGTGGTGGACTTCTATTTAGAGAATTATTTACATTGTTTTTTTTATGTAGATATATATGTTGTAGTTGACTTGGACATGGAGGAGCTTAATTTTTGGATTATATACATGCATATTGAACTCACATGTACATGATTTTTTTTGGATTATATACATGTACATTTATATTACATGTTCATGATTGTTTTTTTGGATTATATAAATGTGCATTGACCTTATATATTGTTTTTGGTATTATATACATGTATGAATATATGGAGAATGGATATGAAAATGTTAATGTTATGAATGTTAGGAAGTTTTGATAGGTGCAATGTTAGGGGTGAATGTAGGAATATGTTAGGAATGAATGTGGGAATGTTAGGAGTGAATGTGGAAATAGGGGAATGTTAGGAGTGAATGCTTTGATAAGTGCAATATAATGTTAAGAATGAATATATGGGGAATGTATATGGAAATGTTAGCGTTATGAATGTTAGGAAGTTTTGATAGGTGCAATGTTAGGGGTGAATGTAGGAATAGGGGAATGTTAGGAGAATATTAGGAGTGATTGTTGAAATAGGGGAATGTTAGGAGTGAATGCTTTGATAAGTGCAATTTAATGTTAAGAATGAATAAATGGGAAATAGATATGGAAATTTTAATGTTATGAATGTTATGAAGTTTTGATAGGTGCAATGTTAGGGGTGAATGTAGGAATAGGAGAATGTTAGGAGTGAATGTGGGAATGTTAGGAGTGAATGTTTTGATAGATATAATATTAGGAGTGAATGTTGAAATAGGGGAATGTTAGGAGTGAATGCTTTGATAAGTGAAATTTAAAGTTAAGAATGAATATATGGGGAGTGGATATGAAAGTTAGTTAATGTGAGAATGTTAGGAGTGAATGTTTTGACAGGTGCAATGTTAGGAGTGAATGCTTTGATAAGTACAATGTAATGTTAATAATGAATATATGGGAAATGAATATGGACATGTTAATGTTAGGAATATTAGGAATGGTAGGAAGTGTTCATAGGTGCAATGTTAGGAGTGAATGTGGAAATAGGGGAATGTTAGGAGTGAATGTTTTGATAAGTGCAATCTAATGTTAATAATGAATATATGAGAAATGAATATGAAAATGTTAATGTTAAGAATGAATGCTTTGATAAGTGCAATCTAATTTATGAATAAATATAGTCAGAATGAATATAGAAATGTTAATGTTAGGAATGTTAGGAAGTTTTGATAGGTGTAAATATATGAATGTTTGAAATGAATGTTAGGAAATGTTAGGTGCAAATATATGAATGAATCTTAAGAAAGGTTAGGAATGTTAGGAAGTTTTGATAGGTGAAAATATTTGAATGTAACAATGAATATAGGAGAATGTTAATTTTAAGAATGAATATATGGGGAATGTCATGTTAGGAGTGAATGTGGAAATGGGGGAATGTTAGGACAGAATATTTTGATAGGTGCAAATATATAAATGAATGTTAGGTAGTTTTAACAGGTGAAATATATGAATGAATGTTAGGAAATGTTCAAAATGTTAAGAAGTTTTGATAGGTGAAAATATATGAAAGTTAGTTAATGTATGATTGTAGATGTAGTGTTGAGAACTTGAGAATGTTAAAATTGTTAGAAAGTTTTGATAGAAATATTTTTTATTATTAAGGTAAAATTCGCAACTTGATTCTGAATTTTAATATTTTTTATACTAAGGTAATATTATCAATTTAATTATTATATATATTTTATGTTTCTTACAAGAAAATAAAATGAGCACTACAAAGAAACAAACTACAAATAGAATTTCTATATAACTCCCCAGGATTTAAAGAAAGGTGATGAAATGGATAATGAAAAACAAAAAGAAAGACGTGTAGAGTTACAGGGAGAATTCAAAAATTTAAGGCCTTTCATGTTTGATGGAGAATTTAAGGAAGCGATAGAATCTTGGTTGTTATATCTGCTCCATGGTCGAAGGAGGTTAAGAGTGTTAGTAGCATATGTAATAAAGAGTTGAGTTGGAAATGTTTTTAAAAATTATTGAAAAAATGTATATGTCAGAACAAAATTATGATGAGAAAGCTCAATAATTCAATGATCTGAGACTAAGATTGTTAACCATGGAAGAATTTGTAACTGAGTTTGTAAATTTACAATGTTATGTACCATATCTAAGAGTTGAAAAAACTAAGGTATATAGTTTTATCAGTGGTTTACCCCTAGTGTATAAGGAAAATATTGGGTTTGAAATTCTTCAACAATGGATGAAGCAATTAGAAAGGCCTAGTTGTGCTACCATTTGTTTAAAAAAATATCCAAATTGAGTAGAAGTTGGAAAAATAAAAAAAAATTGAAAAGATCGATCAACGTAGGAAAGGATTTAAACCCACACCTTTTGGAAAAGGAACAAGAGGCCGTATTGATAAAAATTACAACAAGCGAGGTTCAACCAATAGCAATGGGGTAAAGAGTATCGAAACTTCCACTGGAGGATGGAATAGTAACCTGTAAGCACGTTGCAGAACGCTTGTACTATGAATGACATAGCCATGAATATCCCTATAGTTAATGTTTCTTTGGAATATCAGTAGATGGACCATCAATCCACTGTTTAATTTATATTGCATCAAAATTAGTTGAAAATTGTAAACTTAGTAAGGAAAAACAAAAAAATGCATGGTTGGTATAGCTGGTGACAAAGGTAAAAATGAAATTTACGGAGATAGTTAAAGATTTGTTATTAGGTTTTAATGACTTGGATACCTTAGTTAATTTAAATATATTTCTCCTAGGATCCTATGACATTTTGATAGGTATGGATTGGCTAGAATCTCATAAATATGTTATCGAATGTTTGCATAAAAATTTTAGTAGTATGGATGAGGAAGATAAGTATCATACAATGAATGAAATTTATAGACCTTTATCTACACGACAAATTTCAGCACTACAATGTAAAAAGTGTATTAGGAAAGGGTGTCAACTTTATGGCATCAAAATTAAAGAATTTGAACCCGAAAAATAAAAAATGGAATTAGAACAATTTCCTATTTTAAAGGAATTTGAAGTTGTATTTTGTGATAAGATAACAATATTACCACCTAAATGATATTTAGATTTTAACATAGATCTAATGTAGTTTTCAACACTAGTATCATGAGCTCCATATCATAAGAGTATCCCAGAATTAACGAAATGAACAATACAATTACATGAGTTGCTATAGACAAGGGATATATTAAGTCTAGTGTATCTTCTTGAAGAGTACATGTTTTGTTCGTGGGTGTGTTAGTAATATGATAAATTGTAATGTATTATTATTTTTTACTGTCATGAATGGATAACTTATAGTTGATGAATAGATAACCAACCATTGATGGTAGATAATTAGAAAAACGCAAGTTAAAAAAAAATTCGGCAGGCGAAAGTTTTTTTGGCCAATGAATTTTTTTTCGTTTGCGTTGTAAATAACGATTCCATAATGGAAAAACATTGTTTGGATGAACCATTATTCGGCCGAATAACCTCTGAGACTAGAAACCTACAAAATTTTCAGGTTTCTCCATTTTCGGAAGGTAAAATGGATGCCTTACACTACAAATCAACTGTCGGACTTGATACCACTAGTTTTGTCATTGAATCTACTTTACATAGGTATAGATTTTGTTGTGTATAGGTGAGATACACTATTTTTATTTATTTTTGTTTCTTAACATGTGTCGAGTTTTGTTTCATCTCTTTCAACATGTGATAAAATGAAAAATATATAACTTTACAAATACACCACCTAAAATATTGAAACAAATATGGTGTGCTTAATTGGAGTGTCTACTTCAAAAGGGTATTCGAAGATTTTTAATTTTTATAGTCAATTGCGAGAAAAGTGGCGCAACCAAAGACATGTTGAAAATAGACAAGGTTTCTCCATTGATCGAATTCAAATAAATATTATAATTAGTGTATAGATCCGTTGGTTACAAATTTATAGTCATCACAATAGTATATTGTGTGTAGATTGTCGTAACATATTTTGTTTTTGAAAAACAAAAGTTTAACAATGATTTTAGTGGCGCAACCAAACATGTCTATTTTTTAGTCCTTTCATTTTATAAGGACACATTGTCAAACATTTTCCGAAACGACATATCAAATCTCAATAAAAAAATTGAAAAAATTATGAATAGAAAGCTAACATAGTTCTCTAAAAGTTTTGTTTTTATTTGAAAGTGAAATTCTAAACAAAAATATCACTTTCGTTTGCCCAAAGTTGAAAAACATGAAAAAATCAAATTTATTTTCTCATAAGAACCCCCAAAATAGAAACCCATCTTCATGGATTCACCCATACCCATTCTGTCAAAGCTATGGGATAAATAAAACCGGCTTTCAGCAGTTTTTCTACTTCAGCCTTTGCTTCCTCCACTTTACGCGGGTTAATAGGTCTCAACTTTTGCCGAACAGGTTTAGTGTCAGGGTATGCTCAGATATTGTGCTTGACTATAGATGGATCAATTCCTGGCATCTCCTCATATGACCAGGCAAAAACGTCACAGAATTCCTTAAACAAGGCAGTATAAATGGAA
Source organism: Pseudotsuga menziesii (assembly GCA_001517045.1). Classification (NCBI taxonomy): domain Eukaryota; kingdom Viridiplantae; phylum Streptophyta; class Pinopsida; order Pinales; family Pinaceae; genus Pseudotsuga; species Pseudotsuga menziesii. The sequence goes on along the minus strand of LPNX010432901.1, from coordinate 121,756 downwards.
ATCTACTCAGGAGATCAGTTTGCGTCGATATGTATATTTTCCACAATGTCAGGATTTACAGAGATGTTGATAGGGATGGTAGTATAAATATTTTCCATATTCCCCTCAGCAAACATTCCTTCCCTTGGTAAGGGATTAATGGGAATATCAACATCGTCTGCCAGTCTCACATGAAACTCTTGATTCTCTATCCTGCTTAACTCTGGAAGAAAATAGGATAGATGGTGAATATCTTCACAGATCTTATCTCGTCCACACATGGCTTCTAGAATGGATTCATCAGAAGGTAAAACCATATCTAAACAATTTGTAGAATGCAAAGAGTTTTCTACCCAAGCAGGAATATAGGCTTGTTCCAGTTCCTCTGAGAGTGTGAGTGGAACTAAAATGGGATCAACAGTGGTTTGGGTAATAGATTGATAAGCGACTTCCACTGCCCATAAGGGCACTTGAGGTTCATCATGGGAAGGAAGAACCCAAGGATTAGTCCTATCAACAACCATGGCTATGGAATTCCCCACACTATTAGAAACTATATAATTAATCAAAGCTAGAAGATCAAATGTGCCCATCAACGATGCGTACATTCCAGCTCCTAAGCTCTCTACAACAGGTTTGGCCTGATCAACCAATGGTATAGTGGACTCATTAGATTCCATGTGGCCATTTCGAGTAAAATTGAGTTGGTCAACCGTAACCAAATTCCCTTCGTGTGGGAACACTACCACCCAAAAGACGACCGATGCAATAGAAGACATGGCATAAGTCTAGCTTCTTCCCAAGAGAAAATTATAGTCCAAAGGTGCATCAATCACCTCCACCTCACAGACACCACTTTCCTTGCTAGCTTAATTTCAAAAGGCAGTAGGATACCATGCGGATGGAATGACCTTCTGTCAAAAGAAGTAAGCAAGGTGTTTGACAAGACGAGCTCTAGGGATCCAAAATATTTCCAACATGACAAGGAAATAACACATGTAGAAGCACCCTCATCGACAATTGCCCTTCCAATGGTCTTTCCACCATGGATGAGATCTATCGATAAGGCTACATGGTAAGGTAGGAGAATTTTGACATCAGACAAGTGAAATTTTGCCATGAGACTCAATGATTCCATACTGCCTCAGGCTGCTAAGAGTGCATCCCGTTCGGTGGGACAAATCTGTAACACCTCTAAAGCTGACATTGCACAAGGTGTCTAGGCTAAGTATTCAACTATGGAGTAGTTGGATGCAGTCCTAGCATTAGGATTATGCAAGGTCTTCTTAAAGACACCTTTTGGTATCTTGGGCATAATTTCAGCAGATTTCTTGATCGTAAGAGGGTTAGAAGTTTCACCTATGGACTTACCCTTCTTCGAGGTCTATTTTTCATAGTTCTTATTCCTGGTCTGTAGTAAAGTTTGAGATCGAACCATGTTGATATAATTGGGGTCAGGGGAATTTTTGGTGCCCCGTGCTACATTCAAAGCCGAAGCAGAATTCTATCCTTAGGGAAAAGGATCCTTCAGGATAGCCGGTTGTTGAGCTTTTAACACCTTCTAAGCTTGTTCCATAAGGGGACAAAGATGGGTGAGGTGATGTTCATGGCACAAATTATAGGGAATTTCACCTTCTTATTTTTTTTCTTTCCCCCATCAGCATTATTTGCACGTTTTTTCTTGTTTTGATTTCCCTCCCCTTTCTTTCCTCTCTTCTTTTTCGCACTGGGCTGCTGATTTCCCTTCTAAGAGGTCTGTGCAAAAACATTTTCATTTTGGGGTAAGGGGGCAGCCTTTGCTGCCTCTACCCTAGAATTTTTTACGGACAGCTGATGGAGCTATTTGGCCAAATATCCTATAGTGGGAGAATTCATGGAACCAACCACATCATCAGCATGGGGTCCAGGCTTAGATTTATCTGCATCGTTTGTTGTCCTTGCTGCCTCAGGGATAATCTTGTATAAGATCCCAGACTGAGAATAAATCAAATCAAGCTACTGGGCCCTAAGGATAGCTTCTTCCTCACTCATCACTCCTGAAGTAGATACGTCCTTAGATATATAAGGCAATAGAGATTTAAAGAACCATTCTAATAAGAACTAGGGAGGAATAGTGGATATAATAAGGCTCTTCCTCCTCCTCCACTCTTGGATGTGATCCGAGATATGGGTGGCCTTGTGTTGCAGCTGCAACAATTTCCCAAAATTCTAAAATTTTTAGGACCCTCCTTTGCTTGAATCAGTTGGATTTTCTTCTTGAAATTGGTCTAAGAACTTTCAAAAAAACTTTGCTTATGCTTGGATTGAGCTACCCATTATTTTGATTCCTCCTCTGATGCCTTAAGTAATCCACTTTTTGATCAAGTTCTATCACTGCCCTTAAGCACATTTGAAAACATGCTGGAATCGGAAGATGATTTGTTTTGATTTTCCACCGTTGCGGGTGGATCTTAGCTTTGGTCTTCCGTAGTTGCGGATGGTTTTTTGTCTTGCGGAAATAAAAACCTTCCGACCTCCGACCCGTTGGGTTTTTCACATCGGACGCTTTTTTTGTTTGGCATCGGAAGTTGTTATGATCTTTTCTTCCGTTGTTGCGGGTGGGTTTTCTATTTTTGACTTTCGGTTTTCTCCCGATCCGGGTGATTTTTTTCGACTGCTTTTGAGTTTTGAGTCGGAACCTTTTATCATGTCAGTTTTCCCCATTGCGGAAAGATTTAAACTTTCGTCTCCTGATCCAAAACCTTCCGACTTTCGATCTCTCAACTACTACCCGATGTGTATAGTCAGAACGGAAGACTTGGCACTTTAAATCGTCCGCCGTAGCGGAAGAACATTCACTTTCATTCCCCGATTCGAAAACCTTTCGACGTTCGATCTTATGTTTTTTTCCATGTGTGTCTCCACAGCTAGGTCTACGTTTTGGCCGTCCGCCGTTGTGGAAGGGAGATTACTTCTAGCCTCCTATGCAAAAGCTCGTCGATGTCCGATATTGTCTCCTCGCTCGTGCGATCAAATATATATACGGATTCGGTCTATTGTTTTTCTATTGTTATTTTTTTGCTGAGCACTGTCGCCATCGAGTTGTCATTCTCTTGAGGTAGCGAAGGTCCCTGCTATTGGTGTACCTACATCCAGGTGGCAGCTGTGGAAGCATCGACCTGTCATCGACCTGTCTTACTCGCCGTATTTCCAGGTAGGCTCCTTGTCGTTTTTTCCTGTTGCATTTGAACTGTTAGTGGTTTTCTACGGTGGTTTTAGATCCCCAGCCATTTTCCTCGACCCGCTAGGTTATACACTTATATAAGTGGAGATTTATCTTATTTGACCATGGGAGGGCAGTTTAACCATCAGAACAACTTTTTTTTTCTGCCATCGTTCATTTTGCTACCCTGTATTTAGGAATTGAGGGGTTTCGGCGTAGAAGACCGTTATGCCGTATGCACCAAACTACCCTTCATAGTTATGATAGGTATGAGGTAGGTCTACCATGGATTGCTTTAGGTGTTTGGGGATGTTTATCCTGTGGTGCGTTACTCATATTTTAAGCCCTAGCCGTTTTCACCTTCGCGGTTCTGCGCATCCTCGTCGAGCTTAGTGTCGAACCCATGGCTTGCCGAAGGAAAAATGTCTTTTCTATTGGTGTAGGTGTGGCATCGTTGAGAAAACCTCGTAGTTACTATGTTTTTTCCCGCATCGCTTAAACCCCAGCCATTTTGTACCTATGTGCTTCAAGCTACCCTGTAGAGCTCAGTAGTCGAGCCTCAGCCTGTGGGAGGGAATTTATCTTTATTCTTAGTTTGTTGACCAGAGGGGTGTGGGTATGGTTTTGCTAAGGCGCCGTTGAAAATCGACGTAGCTGCTATTGTCTTTCCCTCGCAGTGAAAGGACCATGGCATGCATAGAAAGCAGAAATGGGTGGCCTATTGATGTAGACTTCCTTGTCATCTTGAATGTGGCTGATATAATTGTTCAATATCATACAGTAGTAGTAGATTGCTATTTTTTTTACTATATGTGACATATTTGCATCATGCTAGATATAGACAAGGTCATTAAATGCTGCACTTTGGTTGTAACAGTTCAGATTAGTTAGGCCATTTTAGGCTATCCATGCATACATTTATCTCTCTAACAAATTGCTGTCATAATACACATTGAAGAAGTAAAAGGCTGCACACTGTCATATAAATGTCTGCACCTTGAATTTCTCAATGTTACAATGTTATATATGGCAAGAAGAATTCGAATCCACCATGTCCAAGAGGCAGAAGAAGAAGGCCCCTATGGTCGAAGAAGGGCCAGAAGTAGAGGTTGTCATAGAGACCGAATACATATATGAAGACACTCAATGTGTTTCTGGTGTTGAACCCGAGTACAAATGGGGTGAAATATATAGATTGATTTCCCACAGGGATTTTCTCAACATGGGCCTCGAATAAGAATCCATCTATGCTAACATAGAGAAATCTTCTCTCATGAAATTTGCCACCAGACCAGAGTTGTTCCCATGCTCTGAGGTAATTGGCTGGATTCTGCCCTGGGCAGATGTGACCACAATGATTCTAAGAAACATTGAAGGACAAGGCTATGCTACATTTATCCCTGGATATGTGGCGTTGGCTTATCACCTTCCAGAAGCTCAAGTATTCTTATCTGAAGACTGGCTGAATAGCATTAGAATGGACCTGGTAGAGACTCTTAAGAGAATGCTATTGCAGGGAAAACATTACCGATACAAACCAAAAAGTGAGTATGATATAGGGAGCTTGAGGGATCCCTACAGATTTATAGCTCTGATGCTTAATAGGGTCTTTGGGAGAGCTCATGGTAGATTCTTCAAGCTAGAGTGGATACCCATCATTTTCCATGTGGCCACCCAAGGGACAATCTTCAATTGGGCCAGCTTGGTATCCAGCAGTATTTCTTCTTGCTTGACCTCAGCCTTGGAAGGATAATCCCAAAAAAGGTTTGAATTTTACATGAGTTCAATACTCATAGATTGTATATTGTGCAACCAGCCTTTCCCTAGTCTCAGGTGCATCTGGGACTGGGAAAGAATGCATGTATATACCGCTTAGAGACCACTGTGGGCACACCAGTACCACAGCCACTAGAGAGAAGTATGTGAGCACTTCATTATGCCACTACACACACTCATTTTCTAGAAAGAGTGTGACTGTATGTCGGAAGAGGCCATGCGAGTAATAGTGGATCACACAGACTACTATTTGACCGAACATGGCATGTACTTCAGAATGTTTGGAGGCTCTAGAGAGCCTTCCCTATTGCCAAAATATGCAACTGACTACATTGTCCATAAGGAGGCGGTCAGACAAGTGTTCCTAGATGGAATAGGTAGTTTCCTGTTCGAACACAAGAAGACTGCTTATCCTCCCTTACCTTTTCGACTAGGAAGCTACAGGTTCACTAAGGTGAAACAAGCTGGTGAATTCGTAGAGGAGCTAGAGAGATTCCACTTTGGCGAGATGCCCTATCACAGAAATGACTCCCATGGTAAAGTTGTGGAGCATTGTAAATAAAACAAGGTGCATTTCAAATATACTCACCATTTTGATAGGGAATAATCTGTCTTCCGGAATGCCCCGAACATGACTGCACTGAAGAGAAGATTCACGAAGAAAATCATCAAAGGTGGAAAAGGGGATGAATAGGCTAAGGCTGAGGAAGAATCCAAAAGGAGGGATGAAGAAGCCCAGAGGTTGGTGAAAGAAGCTACAGAAAGGCTACATACAGAAGAATAAAGAAGAGTTGCTAAGGAAGCAATAGAGCAAGCAAAGGAAGCAGCCAAAGAAGCAGAGGAAGCAAAGAGAAAGCTCAATGAGGAGCTCCAAAAGCAAGAAGCTGAAAGGATAAATTTAACATAGCAGTCAGCTTCTGAAATAGCAGCAGGGAAGACCCAGGAGGTGGAGAACCCCGAGGTCCAGACCCCTCAATTACCTGCTACCAGCATACCCATGGTCCCCACACTCAAGCTAGTTTCTTTTGTGCAGGAAAAGGAAAAGGAAATCCCTGATTTCAACACTGTATATTATGATAGGGCAACAAAGAGAATAATAAAGAGGACAGAGAGGAAAGTTGAGGCGGAGGGTCTACCTGGTAAAATGATAGCAGATACGGCTCTTATGTTAGGAACAGACTAGGATCCAAGATTTACCCTAAGAGCTGGGTCTGCATTCATCCAAGCTTTAGAGGATAATGTAGGTAAGATAATGATGGACTTGGAGTAGTCCAAGAAATCTTCTGCTCAATTAAAAGATACATTGAGGAAAGAGAGGGAAGAAAGAAACAGGCTCAAAAGGAAGTATGAAGATGTGCAACAGGAAATGAAGTCCTCAAGAGCTGAAGTACAGGCCCTCCAAGTATAAATGAAAGTCAAGGAAACATCACAGGAGGCCCTAGAGAAGGTACAGAAGGAATGCCAAGATTTAAAGAGTGAGAAGGAACAACTACTAGCAAAGGTGGAAGAGCTAGAAGAGCAGCAGAAGATTCTCTTGCAGGCCAATGATCTGCACAGCCAAGAACTGAGAAAGGAACATCAGGAGCAGATTTCTTCTTTGACCACTGCTTTGGAAGGGGCAAGAGAATAGTAGGTTAACCTACAGCCTTTCAAGGAGCATGTATTGACTAAGAAAACCAATATGCTGCAGCTGCAGACTGCTATTGAAAAAGAAAGATGTAGAGTGCTACAGATCGATGTCCTACTGGAGGAGATCTTGGAGACTGCATCCTACTTTGTGGACAGATCCCAGGATGTCCTAGAAGTCCTAACTACACGAATGGCAAGGTTGGAGAACAACAAAGAAATCCCAGCAGAGCTACCGTCAAAAGACCAACAGGCCCTCAAACGGGACTACAACCTAGTGGAGTTTGCTATCAACACCGCTGAAGACTTCAAGAAGGCAGTGAAAAAGACAAAGGGATTATGCACCGAGTTTTGCAGACGACTTCTCATTACATACAATCGGTGCCAGGTAGAAGCTGCAGAGAGGCTTGAAGCTTTCCCAAATCACGATGCCTTTATGGAGCTATTGCAGAAGAGATTCCAGGAGGAAGAAGCTAAGGTACAAGATATCAAAGCCATGGATGATCTGATCTTGAGAAGTGAAGTAGATCATCCAGCTGTCAGTGTACAGCTTCTGGAAGATCAGCTCCGATTGAGTACATCTAGGGTTGAGGCTATCAAGAATCAAGCTGAGAAGTTTGAGATAAATATTCAATTTTTGGAACCTTGTGCTTTTGAAGGCATCGCTAAGGAAGCTGCAGCGTGGAAGAAGTTTCTGGATAGTCAAGTGGGCCCCTCCTCATGAAGGATCGGACATTATTGTAATTTGTAACTATTTTGTAAAACATTTAAGAAAAGTAGAACGTTGGGAGATGAGAGGTTGGGAAGCCCAAAGGTCACATTGGGCAGCCCAACAGTCTGACCCTTTTGTATAAATGTAAAAGACTTAGAAGGAGAAGGGAATTTTTCCCAGTAAGACTGGTGAAGACATATTGTAAGAAGAACTATTTCCTTTTGCAATAGAAAATTACAGTTTTCCTGTTGGAGAAAGCTTAGTGGAATATTCAAATGTTGTGCTATGGATTTGTTGAATAGGAACTATTTCATTTTCAGCTTTATGTCCATCAATTGTGAGACCGTTCTAACTCATTGAACCTATGTTCTTGCATGAATGTTTTCCGGTTTATTTTATGAATATTTCCACTATGAGTAATGGATGTTGTTCATAAACAATTGGCTATCTGATTGTTGAAATATCTTTAATCTTTCATGTGTTGTAGATAAGAATATCAGCTACCTGTAATTTCTATTTATAATGCATGAATAATCCACATTAATCATAAATAAATCATATTCTGGCTCCCCGGGGATAGGTGGATAGATAGGTAGTTATATGGATATTTAGTTTATTCCATTCTTGCATATGTGATGTAGATGCTTGTGAGCCTAAGACGAGAGGTAAGAACCTGCACATCACATTGTGACTACTCCATGCATCTCGATCACCCTGCATTGTTAATTAGGCCTTTTCATTTCACACATTAAGTCAAAAAATACAAAAACTCGGTGGACCGGGCCACAACCTGTAAAACCTTTGTTTTGTTACTTTGACCTACAGTAGCCGGACCGCAAAACCAGATGGATTCCCTACACCAAAAAATCAACGGGCTAGTTGGGAACGTTGATTGGGGAGAATCCCTTACTATTGTTTCCTGCGAATTTACAGGCCTCAACACATTGTTCTGTCAAAAGGTAGACAACAATTCCGTTCCAAAATCATATCGGACAGGAAGCCAAAAGTGACTAAGGAAAGCATTAGCCAAGTCCCAAAAACTGTTGAATGCAGTAGAAGGCAACTCAATGTACCATTTTGCTGCAGTACTCATCAAGGTTCTTTGGAATAGCCTCAATCGAATTGAATCTTTTTTTTAGTGAGTTGGAAGAGTACCATAAATGAAAAGTGGTGGCATGAGCCCCAGGATCCTCACCAACTTTTCCTTCGAATTTTGGGATGTCCGAGGGAAACTTGGTAGGTACAGGCGACTAGGAGGGATCATTCCTCACTAGGTCATTCATCAGTTTAGAAAAATATGGCAAGTTTAACGTTTCCAGGAAAGGAAGCTTAGGTCTAATCGAAGGACTAAAAGTACCAGTTTGAGGATTAGAGGGACCTTACCCCATGTTCCCATATGTGAAGGTGGGGTTGCCCCCTACTGTCGGTTATGAAGTGGATGGGTTGCTTTGAAAATGGTTCCATCCATAAGCCACAAGATTGTTTGCGTAAGGTGCAATATAAGAGGTTTTGACTATCCCAGCCCAAACTAGGATTTGAAATACAGGAATATGTATCCCTACGCTAAAAAATGAAAAGGGAGAGCTCGTGAACGGAGCAGAAACTAGGGTTTGGAAACCTTTCCCATAAGGGTTAGTGTTTCCAAACTACACCCCTACATAATAAGGTGTAGGGTCTACGTATGGAGTGGATGGGGGAATGTGCTCCCCATTCCAAGGAAATCCTTGGACAAAATCCAAGGATCCTGTGGGACCACTCTGGGCAGTGTGTGCGAAGGAGGTAGGTATAGTAGGTACACTAGGAATCCTAGTGAGCATTCCACCAGAAGAACCTACTATACTTGTGGGAGCTGGTGGTTGAACCACTCGGCTCACTGGAGTTAAGGACGTAGTAGGTATGTTTGTTCTAGGGGTACTAAGCGGGGGAGGTAGCGCCCCTTCAACCGGAGTGGCTAAGGTGAAGGTAAAATAACTTTATTTTGCAGTAGACATTATCCTACCCATAGGGACACCAATCATGGGTGGATCAAAAGGATAAACCTAAACGATCACTGGATCATTTAAATCAGTTAGAGGTGTATTAAAATTTCTTGCAAACTCGTCAGCCTCCAAGTCTTCTATCTCAACTGTGTTTAAATTAAGATGGTTTTCCCTAATTTCTGGTTCACTAGAAACTTCACTGACTCCTATCGGTTCAAATGAACCGTCTATGTCCAATATCCTCTTTTGAGAGGGAGGTGGAAGTTTCAATGTTATAAGAGGAGGAATTTTTTGCAACCTTAATGACCTTCTGATGGTTGGTCCTCCATGATTGTAAATTTTACTTTTCAAACCCTAAGGTTGGATAAACACAGACAAACCACAGAGCAATCACTACGAAAATTCTTAAATTCTCAACAGTCAGAAAGGGTACAAGATATGCTTTCCTGAAGAAAGTTGAAAGACAGTTTCTTGGTGTCCTTGAAGAGGTTCTTAGGCACAAGTGGAGGAATCACACACCTCCCTCCTACACTTTCAACAAGGGTTACCTTCCAAGCCTGTCCAAGGTGAACCAAAAATAGCCTTCTGGTTTACCTGTGCATGAACCCTAGATGTCAAGAGACTAGAAGCTACCTTAACTATACCAATAGTCTGGGGGGGACACTCGCAAGCATTATTCATATGCATTGGAAGGGTAGCTGATCCCGAAACTATGTCTAGGACAGAATCCCCAGATGCGTAAAAACCTTGGTTTACATTTCAACAAGGAATCGGAGGGTTATCTCCTCATTCCAATGCCTCCACGCGGCCTCATGCTTGACTCCCGTTTGAGAGGATCTTCCCAGATACTATTTATAAAGAGAAGGATTTACCTATCAATTGGTCCACTATGTCTAAATTTAAATATTTATGGGGATTTTACACTTCCTATCCCACAAGTCTAGCCTAATTTAGTAGGTGTATGTCCCTATAAAACAAAAATTACTAATAAATTTTAATTATAGCGTTCATTTTAAGGGCTATTTTTTACACAGAAGGCAAGTGGAGTGAAAGACTATGATGTTATTGACTCGATAAGAAATGTAAAAATAATAGGTGTATAAATGAATTTCAAAGCAAATGATCACTACTTAAAACAAGCTTCTCTTTTTTTTGTTGTAAATATAAACTGATGAAAATGCAACTAATAACGAGAAAACTAAGATTATATTTTTGTAATTTTTGAGATCTTATTTTAAAAACTGAAAATAAAACTACACTATGCGAAACAAATGCAGAAGCTTCTAATCTTTTCTTTTCACTTTTCAAATTCCTCAAAAACTACTATGCACCTAAATGCACAATTCTTGAGTATGATTGAATAAATTAACTGTATAAAGTAAGCAAAATGAAGCAAAGCAGATTCATAAAACCAAAGATCAACCACCTAAGAAATATTTGGAAAAACCTAGCTTGGGACATTAGAGGAAATTTCAACTCAAAATGGGCCTTTTAACTTTTATTCAAATTCCATGTCATCATGTGTTATCCAATGAAATTCTTTAAATTTGAAATACCGTATAGGTCTTAAACACTTTTTTAATATAAATTTGGGGATATGTATCATAAAAAAAACTACTTTTTTTGTTTGTATTTTTGACATATCTCCCTATGTTTTTACTCAAATTTCGATCGGGAGAGCTCGTTGGATGTGGAATTAAATTTTGCATCCAACGAGTACCCACTCAACATGCTTTTGACGGACCCCTCTACCCCAAAAACAAGAAATACCTGAAAAAAGAAAATGATGATGTCATCATTTTGTTTTCTCAGGTATTTCTTTTTTTGGGGTAGCGAGGTCCATCAAAAGTATGTCGAGTGGGTACTCGTTGGATGCAGAATTTAATTCCACATCCAACGAGCTCTCCCAATCAAAATTTGAGTAAAAACACAGGGAGATATATCAAAAATACAAACAAAAAAGTAGTTTTTTTCTTTTCTTCCTCCAAAATTAATAAATATTATTTTATTATTTTAACTATTATTTTATTAGTTCATTTTAGAAGGGCCATTTTGAGTTGAAATTTCCTCTAATGAGACACAATGAATGGAAATCACTGATATCAAACAAAGGCAAGTGGCAAATCAACCCTATCCAGAGATAAAAAAAGGATAAAATGGTATCTAGAACCCTGATCACTGATTCAGACAACCAGTACTCGAACCTCTCACCCAATAGGCAAATCCACTTCAAGTTGCTAACAGAAAGACAATCCAAACAATAAAAACTCAAGGGCTTACTAGGAAGCACAAAGTATGGCTAACAGGGTCATCAAACTTATAGTGCAATGTTAAAATTAAAGACCACTAAGAAAAACAAAATCCACAGAGCGACAGGGACAAGCAAACCCTAACCAAAAAAAATTGTTTCTCATGCTTGTACGTGATTGTGTACAAGAGAAACTCATGTACGGTATGCGACTGTGAAATAGAGAAACCCACGTACACAGACCTCTGTACGTGACTGTGTAGCACAACAACCCGTGTACACGAATTAAATTTTTCAAAAAGGAGAAAAGCTAAAAAGGTCTTCAAGCACCACTGCAAGTATCAACCAAGACAAGGAACCACACATTGAATCAAAGCAAATACTGGGCAAAGATCTATAGAGTTAACCCACAGCAGTCTGGGCTCCCCAGGGGAGTCGCCAATTCTATTGTTCAGGAATAAACATCCTTATAACCTAGGGTCTAGGGTTACCAACTGACTTCTAAAACTTGCATACAATTAGTTTTTGTTAAATGTAGAAAGGAAATAGGAATAAATATTGGACTCACCCGATTACCAATGGTTGATCCAAGATTTATCTTCTTCGACTCTGCTTCTCTCCAAAGCTTTCAGGGATGCACGTCCTTCACTTGCAAAGAGAAAATTCTCCAAGTACAATCTTATACATGTATATATAATAGGTTAAATAAATAACATATATAGTGCTTAATCAAATATATTCATCAAACCCTAATACATGAAAGAGACTCAACACAATGTTGGAAGAAGAATTCTCTTTATTGACAATAAGTGAATGAGATAAGTGTACAACCCAACGCCTGAGACAAGGACTCCTCTGTAACCAAAGGACTCTGAGTTCTATTGCTCCAAGAATTCTGAAGATATACCACTAGCATATCTTTGCTCTCCAAAATTCATTGATTAATGCCCTCCCCAAGGTCTCTATTTATACTTTGGTAAATATAGAAGTTTCGAAGGTTGAGGAGGTTGAGACAGTTGAGATGGTCAATGATTAAGGCTCAACTAATCTCCATTAATTGTGATTTATATTTTTTAATGTTGAATGGAGGTGTACGTGACTATTAATATAAGAAACCCGCATATGAAACGCCTCTTAAAGGAAACCCACGTATAGATCTGAACATGGGTTGTAATGGATATAGTCACGTACTGTACGTGATTTTTCAACGAGGATAGTCGTGTATGTACACGAGTTTCAATGGAGATAGTCGTGTACACCAATCCATAGAAAAATAATGTAGCAAGTTGGTTGAAGGGTAAATGCATCTCATGTCATGTCCATCTATAGTGTATTGGAAAACTTCAACCCTAAAATGTCCTTTTGTGTGCCAACATAATGAATTATCGGCACTCGGACGGAGAAGTGCCATTTGGGTTGATAAGAGAGATATGTAACTTGATCTTTCTGGTGTAAAGATGATAGGGATGACATCATTTCACAACTTCCACACAATCTTTAAAGATGGTAGGCCAGAAATAACCGACATGTAAAATTTTATGGGTTGTTGCTAACCTAGATAAATGACTCCCACACACTCCTCTATAAGAATTATTTAGGACAAACTATGCCTCCTCATGAGAGAGACAATGAAGTAGGATATTATATACCCTTCTTCTATAAACTATATCTATGACAATGAGGTAGTTTTTTTCATTTAGTTATAACTTTCATCGCTCTTCATGTGAGAAGGTTATTAGACATTTAAAAGTCTAGAGATATATCAAATTATCTTTGTACCAAGGATCATTAGTTGAAATTAGGAATATGTGTTCTTTAGGAAAGGATTCATCTTCTATCATTATACTTTCATCACTTGGGAAATCAGAGATAAGTTCCACAAATACTAATTAATTTTTCGATTTAGTAGACTGAAAATCTAAGTTAAACTCTTGGAGCATGAAAATTGTAGTGCTCTTCCTAACCAATAGAGCACTGTGTCAATTTCTCTATGATGTTCTCTATCTTAAGCTCATTCTGAGTTAGTTTTTAATAAAATCAAGACATTTTAATCATATTACAGGTTTATATCCATGCTTTTTCTATTAGTTTTATAAACATATGAATGTACAAATATGAACTGTAAACATATTAAAGTAGAAATATGAGCTTTACCTGTTTGATAAACTTCATGAATTTTTGTAAATTAGATAATAATACCATGCAGGAATTTAGTATCTAAATACCTAGAACTAGCGGTTGTAGTAGATCCAACAGTTTGCTGTAGACCTTGTAGGCTCCTTCACCTTTCATCTTTCCATCCAAGCCTTTATTAACAAAATGATGTGCCACTCTGCTGACCAGCTCTCATCATGTGCTGGCCCTAGGAAACCCATGGGTTTCCTAGCCCCTGAGCCCACAGACCAATAATACTGAGAGCAACTTCCTTTCCATTATGTATCTTTCTTTGTTTCCACCCATTTCTCCATCATTTCCAGATATCCTCGTCTTTGAGTTATCCCCCCTCCTCAAGTTTTTCCTCCCGTCATTTTCCACTGATGCAGAGTCTAATTTCCCCAAAAAAAATCCTCCCCCATTTCTCTTTGATACCTCCCCTAAATACTCCTTTTCCTCCTACTTTCTTCCACCTTGCTCCACCACCTTTCCCCCAAAAAACTTCATTCACCTACCTCTTTTAGTTTTCGATGCTAGTAAATTATTATAATCATGAATATACATTTATTCATTTAATTGTCCTTATCTCGAGCGTCCGAATAGTTATGGTTTTTTTAAGTTGAATTGAATAAGTTGGTTGTCTGGCACTTATTAATTCTTGGAATGTTCACCACTGGTCCCTCACGGGATGGCGGTTTAATAGCTAGTCCTATTCAAATCAAATATGTTGAATAAAATAATAATTTAGTAATTATCTTGTGTACAAGTGAGTATCTTAGTTGTTCTACTTGATCCGGAATCCGATGTTAGTAATCATAGTAATAAGTATGATTATAAAATCAATCATGTCATATATTGATGGTCATACTCCATAGTTCAATATACATGTTTAACCTACACGGAATCATTTGGTGTATTTGATTAATAATTATTTTACTCGAGTTATTTCCACTTGGGTTTAATTGAACAATTGACTACATTTACCACAAGAGCGTAATAATAACAATAATAATAATTTTTTAGTTAATTAATTGACTATGTTTAACACAAGATCTTAATAATCATCATAATAATAATATAAATAATTGTCTAATTAAACTATCGGTTATGTTTACCACAAGAGGCACTATTAATAATAATAATAATAATAATAGTGATAATAATAATACCATTAATAATAATTATAATTAAAGACATTTTATAGTTGTTTGTTTTTAATCACAAGTATCATAGTCATGAGCATGTTATCTCTAGATTCATAATCAAAGCACCTTTAGGGGTTTAAACAACCCATAAAATTTGTTAATGTAAATGAACAATGTTTTAAGTCTACGCACAACAACTTTCTAAGGATTATTCTAATTTATGACAGTTGATCACTTACGTATTACAGTGTTCACCTATCATTAATGAATATGTTAACTTAACATTCATTATTTCATTAACATATTTACCTATGAAAACCTATACCATTATTGATCGTGTTAAGTATTGGTATGCCGATATTGGTATATGTGTGCAAAGTGTGCATGCATAGATCATACACATACTATAAGAAAACATCATATATCCTATATATATATATATATATATATATATATAATAATAATAATAATAATAATAATAATAATAATGATTCACATAGATAGGGCATTCATGGATACAAGACATAACAATTGCAAATACCTAACCGAATTAACATACAAACATGTAATCTTTTAGCATCATCAATCATTAATTATTAATGAATTAAGTTATAACATCGTTATATTTTCATATTCATTACTCAATCAATTATTTTCAAGGAAGAGACACCTACTACTACAAATCTTGGTGTCGTAGATCCCCCCTGACCCAACAAAGTACTAGCTATAATATCCTCCCATCCTAACCTAGGTCCGCACCCTCCCTATCCTTCCTCTGCTAGTATAGAAGTGGATGTCGGCTTCACCGACCCGACCACATAAGAACCTGAGAGCGATAGTGTCGGCAGAACAGCGGACCTAGCCTCTCCTAGTAGGCATCCGACTGTAGTCATCACAACAGCATGGGGAGCATGTCTTAGCACGGCCCTCCCATGACCTCGGGTATCATAAAAACATAGGGTGGAACACATCCATCCCTCTCAACATCCTGGGTCTATATACCCTATCAAAAACATACTTTGTTGCTATCAAGATTATTGGTCTGTGTCATCGTATCATCAATTTTGGTAATCAAGACTCTTCTGCAGAAATAGGTACTATACCACACTTCATATAAAGTATCCATTTATTACATAGCCCGTGTGTCCTGCAGATTACTACTTTGAAAAAATACATTCATAATAATATCTCCATTCAATCATCAGTTGGTGCATATTATCAACAACATTTCCTTTCATTGTATAAATCATTAAATTGATCACATCATGGGTCGATATCCATGTACCACATCATATATATATTACATTTATCAATGATGACAATTAAACATACACTGTCTTTATGAATAAAGGAATATCATGATAACAATAACATAGTAACCTCACAAACATAATCATAACATCACAATCAATGTATCAACATAAGCATAGTAACATCTTAGACATAGTAGCAACATCTATTATGTCATAAATATGGTTTTCTCAATTGAACTGATTCTTATATTTACTAAGAAAATAAAATGCAACATGTCGATATGTCTAGTCAAATATGGGCATTACATATACTCACCCTTCAGGAAACTTTGTCCCGAATTTATTGTTATGCATGATTATAAGAATATATTATTATGCCTAATATAGGTGTCTTACTACTAGAATTCATTAGTTATGGTAGTCCCACTTGGAAGAGACACCTACTACTAGGGCTGGTGTAGTGTCTGTAATAACATGAATTCCACTATGTTTATTAATCAACTTCCCATTTCTCAATAAATTTTCCTTAAATAGAACTCTTACACCATGAATGGCACATTATACATAGAATACTTACAATTGCACTACTTATTTCTTGGTAGTTTTAATAACGTGACACACTTCTATAATATGAAGTTTAATTGTTAGTTTGAATGCTTGTCATATCATTTTCTACAACAATATATGAATTCCATTTATAAGTTCATCTCTTTCTATACTAATTCCTATTATTAGTCCTCAAACAATTGGCCATTTTGTACCAGTCGTTTATCGCTAACATTCTTTGTACCACTCCGTTTAATACGCATCAAAATGTATCTTTAGTACTTTTAATGTTTAAATCACTTAATATATTATATTGCACCTTATTCATTTCATACTTAGTTAGGTGCAATAAGTATATATATATATATATATATATATATTATTTACCCATTACTCTTCTTGCCATTCTTTTATCCTTTTTACATCCATAGGTTTTCTTATACCAATCTTGAATGTAGCACTCTTCTTGATACAATTAACTTTTATATCTTCTTTATCCTTCCTTAAACTCGCTCTATCTCCCTCTCTCCATATATAGGTATCAATAGATATTAAGTTTGCTTGATCTATTTATTTAGTTATTTATGTTACATGAGTACAAGTACATTTACAATCCCTTTTTAATTACGAGATTACATTAGCACACCTATCGCTCAATATTAGCAACCCTAAATCTTTTATTTATATAG
Organism: Pseudotsuga menziesii; assembly: GCA_001517045.1. Lineage (NCBI taxonomy): Eukaryota > Viridiplantae > Streptophyta > Pinopsida > Pinales > Pinaceae > Pseudotsuga > Pseudotsuga menziesii. The sequence goes on along the minus strand of LPNX010432901.1, from coordinate 104,447 downwards.
ACATAGCATTTCTTATAAAACCTCTTCTCTACACCTTGTCTTTCATGTTTATTGTTTCTCATCTATTTATTAGGTCTTACCTCCTAATATCTTAATGTGTTAACTTATAATATTGTTTATGCTCAACGAGTATAGGTTCACTCATTATACCTTTATTTGAGATTGATTACCACTATTACTTTCACACCAAATAAAGTTACTACCTACACCCTACCATAACCTATTAGCTTCGTGGTATGCTAAACAATGCTAACCCCATGGGCTCATCTATACATCATTATATCCTTTCTCCAACATTTGTATATTCATCTTCATCTTTAGTATACTTACACCAACCATACCACTCGTCGTCACTTTATACATATTACCTGTTATCAACTAAAGTATGAATAGTTTACTAGCTTGCATCCCCACCTCTATCCAATCCTATCTATGGTATTATAATTCATTTTGAGATTCAATTCTCCATTGGTGATGTGAAAGACACTTCCACAAGTTCATGGACATTCCTCACGTTAAAGTCATAAACAATTTATTTAACATAAGGTTTTGTGATTCTATAACCATTTTTAGGTGGCAATTTTATCATAATTTAAGTTGGAAATGATGTTATTATAGGAGAAATAGAATCCTATTACAATCTTCGTAAAAAGTGATCAAACATGTCTACTAGCCATAGTAACACAAAACACATGTTTATCTCCTTCAGTGTTTTCTCCTCACTAAGTTTTCTTAATAGTCGAATAATGGGGTTAATCTACCCGATGCTTTCCATTTAGATGTTGTAACAAATTTTTACTCTCATAACTTATCTTAACTTAATCTCTTCTTATTAATATTTAACTTATTGATTATACTTCCTAAGAAATCTCAATTAATGTTATCAATTTATTTAGAAACTTAACAATTAACAATTATCTTCAATTATACCAATGATCTTAATTATAAAGAGTTTAATTTATACTAAATAAACAACTTAGTTAATGAACATGAAGGCCTCCTCATTATCTTGTCCTAAAGATTTAAATAGTTAAATGTAAATAACATTATGATAATTTCAAATAATCAACTTAAAAACATTTTAGTTGTTTCAAATAATTAAATTAAACATTTTAGTAATTCCTAATAATCAAATTATAATAGTTTAATAGTTTCAATTAATTAAATTTAAAAATTTCCAATAGTTTTAAATAATCAATTTAAAACATTTTAATAATATGAAATAATTAAATTAAAACATTTTAGTCAGTGGAACCTAGATCTACATAATCACTTTCTTTGTAATACTCACACTTTGTAAAATGTAAGATAAGTTAATAATTATTAATTTCTCATGAATTAAGAATATTTGTATACATAGATATTTTTATGCAACTCCAATTCTCATACTACAATTAAAATTTCAATGCATTCAATTTCATCCATTCGGTGATGTATTGAATTTAAAATTTTAATCCATTCCGTGATATATTAAATTAAAATTCCAATATCTTATTTATTAATTATCATACATAATATCCAAATATATACTCAAATTTATATTCCTATTATCATACATAATGTCCATAGATATTCTACAATTTATATCTATATTATGGACTGTTGATTGAACCATACGTGTCTACACTAATCAATAAATGGATGGTGCATTTTTATTCAATTTAAACTTTATATACAATAATAACAAGTATAAACAATTATTTGATTTTAAGTATAATTAATTCATTATTATATTGCTAGTTGCATAGTATATTTATTTCCTAAAAGTTGAAGGTTATATTATTATTATATATCTTTTTCGTTTTGTCATTAATGATTTGGCTAAAGCATCATTATATATATTTACATATATATAAATATTTTTTATCAAAAAGAATTTTCACACTAATAATACCTGGTAGCACATTATATTAACTTTTCCAAATTCCAGGGTCGCCTAAAAAAAAATACTCCCTGCAAGATGGGATATTAGATGCTACTCTAGCAGTCAGTGATTTATAGAAGGGATAGTTCAAGTGGAATGATAGAGCAAAATCTCAATAAGCAGATTACCATTAATAATATATAAAAATTGAAAAAATATATATAAACCCCAATAATCTTAGCACATTTTAATAATCTTAGATGTTTTTTGCCTGGACAGTTATTTTTGTGCAAGATGCTATGCGATGGACATAAAGGGCATGTTAGGAAGATCCAATACTTTTTATTCCGGTATGTCTTTTGCTACATATTTAAAATTAAAAATATTTTGCTACATATTTGATACCACTTTATTTTTCTTCGTAAAGAAACTCCAATACGATGCTATTAAATGATTGTTTATTAAATCTGATGCTCAAAAATTTGTCAATTTCATTATATAGGGTTTCCAGGTGCAGCGTGTTTATTTAATTAGGGGTTTTCCATACTAATCCAGTTTTAATTGATCATTCCCGCTTTCAGATTTAAATAGAATTCATTGATTTTGTTTTTCCTTGCTGCGTGGGGCGCAGTGGGTCAAACAAACAAGAAGATACCAAGTGGACGTGTTGTGGGATGGTTGGCTAGGCTCTCCTTTAGTGCTCTCGACACTAAATTTACCCTAACCTATCACTACGAGCACCTGTACCAAGCCATCCCTACATGAATTCCATGTGGACAATCGCATGATGCTCATGCTGCATGAAGCTTACGCGCCAGTCCTCCAAGAGCCCAAAACTAAAGGAAGGATTACCAAAAATTGTAGCCCCTCCAAATAGATTTCATTTTGCAACAAAATTTTTATTTTATTTTTTCTTTCTGCCACCGTCAAGGCTGAATGGATTTCAATGGCAAGCGAGATATCTTGTCTACACAATAGTTTGCAAGAATTTAAGATTTAAGATTTGCAGATGCGCATCAGCCGTCACAGATTGTGCGAGACACGAAGATGGATACAGCCGAAGGATGTATGGGAGGATCGAACATACGAGATATGTGGGAAGGTCGAGCTAGAAATGGTAAAACACTTTTTGATGCACTGTGCAGCCTATGCATACATCGGAGAAGCGTCAAAAGCTCAAATCAGTTTCCAAGAAGAAGTTTTTCAGGAAGAAACAATAGGGACTACAACAACCGTGGCAATGAGAATGATGAAGGTCCGAGAAAAGATTCAGAGACCAACAAAGTAAGGATAGGCAAATGATTAGAGCGGGGAAAAAGGAGGCGACATCCGGATGAGTCCATTGCTTCTTTCTTTTCCTTGTTGCAATATTTTTCTGCAGTCTTTTAGCGTAAACCAACTTAACTAGAGGATTTTCACACGGCGTAGAAAAAAAACTGTGCATGTAAACATCTTGCCCTCGTGGACGGCTTGGTAAAATTTATACTCTACTCCTCTCTTAAAATTTTAAATTATTGTTAGAGGAATATCATTTGGACTATTACTCCAAAGCCCTAAAATGACAGAAAGAAACATAGGCAGACAGAATGAAATTATATTAAAGTTCAGCGATTGATTCTGGTGAGCCACGCTCCAATAATTTTGTGCACACAAGCCATTGGGAATGTCAAAGACAATTCTGCAGCCCACTGGGCAGAAGAGATTAACGAACGTGGCTGTAGTTCGCTTGAAGAGACATGGAATGCGTTTTGAAATAGCATGTTATAAGAATAAAGTGCTGTCATGGTGTTCAGGAGTGTAAGTTTCTATAACCCTTTAATCCAAAAGTGTAAGTTTTCAATAATTCTTCAGCTTTTCCAGAGATACTGATGTTATCATTTCAATGAAGTTCACTGAACCGTTAAAAGTTTTGATGAAAATCGTTCTAATTTTGTATAAATATATCCTCAGAATAAGGTGCATGGTGGCTAGAAGTGCAGGCTTCAGGCCCCGACTTCCCCTCACAGGTTTAATGTGCGATATTTTTGCTGACATGGGTGGTCGCGTGAACCCAACTTTCCCTCTAGGTTGGGATTGAGTTCTGCGACTCTCTGCAGAAGATATGGTGAAATGAGACTCTGTGCAACAGCTATGGCGAAATTTGCTGGAGTTCAGTTGATTTGTTAGGAAAAGGTGTTCTTTTTGGCTTTAATTACAGAGGAAAAGGTAAAATTTTTGTAGCATTCTGTATTTATGCTATTTGTTTGTAGTTATTGGTTTAAATAGGGTTATCGTTTTGACTAGTATGATAAAAATGCTTGGTAGATTGTCTCAGTCCCATAGTTTGGTCTTTTATTTATTGTAATAATTAATAAAAAAATATTTTCCTCGACATATATACAAAGTTATAGAGGAAGGCCTTCAGTAGGATTTCCTTCTCCCATCTGGATTAGCAGCCTAACTACCCTCCTCTTCTCTACGCGACCTACCTGACCCAGGAAGGAAGAGCTGCAAGTCTGGAAACTTTGGTATCAAATCTCCCTACCGCAACTCCACTCTCCCCCTCCTTCTCATGCGTGGGATGACACTTAGAGAAAGGGTTGTCAAGCAGTAAGGTACCCAATAGCTAGCTGTACACCAACTGATGGCTTGGCTGCACCCTGAGTGGGTGAAGCAAAGAGGAAAGGGGTGGTTATTATGCCTTGGGCGACCAAAGAGTAGAAACTTGCCGGATAGGCAGCCCAATTCTTTAAATCTAGAATCCCAGTTGCCATTGAAGTCGAAAATTAGGAAATTGAGAAGAGTCTATGAGAGCAAGTCCACGAGATGCAGATTGGTGAAGAAGTTTGACGAGCTTGTGGAGTGGGTGCAACAACTAGGTTTGACGAGAGGTCATAAGGTATCCTATGAACTTATAGTTGTGACCTTCTAGGTGAATAATGACATTCTCACATGGGTTCTTATGAAGAGAATTGCAAAAGATATGGAGCCGATTCGAGCATGGAAAGACCACAATGATGATTACCCTGCAATGCATTATACGGTGGATGTCATTGAACTTGCAACACTACCCTAAATTATTTTCAATTGCAGACTCTATTGAGTCTATTCTAAATGCCAAAATTTTATATTATCCTCTTTAGTAGCCTCCTTGGCCTGTTTGATTAATCACATCAAACTTATACTATAATTGATACAGAGAGCCAAATTCAGATATTTTCCTATTTAGTATTTTTGCAGCTTTGTTGTATGAATAAATGCACTGATACTGTAATTGAAAATTGTACCTATAACCAACTTTGTTGCGGTCTATTCATCTCACAGTTGGCAATTAAAATTCCAAGAACTGGTTGGAAGAACATATGTATTTCAGCTCACTCTGAGAGAGTTTAGAAATTGTACATGTTATACTATGAGCTGGTTTTGGATATTTCCTTGGTAATAATATTTAGGTTGTTAGTTTAGGAACACAATTGATATCGCAAAACATGTATAAGAGCAGCCTAAATTAGTCGAGACTCTAGATTCTATTCTGCTCATTACAGCACCGCCTGAAAGAGACAAAGTTGCAGATTTATACCAAGTGTGAAATTTTGTGACTATTATCTGGTAATGCCCTTTTGTTTTTGTTTTTGCAGGTAAATTTTTTTTTGAATCAAGTTATGAAAGAAGAGGGTTCTGCACAGAAGAGAATTTTGGGTATGCTACTAGCATTCAACTTATGGTCTTTAGGATAATTTTGTCCTCAAATTATTCACTCATTCTATGTGTTGTAACTTAGAACCTATTTCTACTTGTGTAATAAATATTCAATTTACAAAAACACTATACATCAATTTATTTATTTTACAGTGTGTAAAATTTTAGTTTTGATTTATCTTCCATATAATGTTTATTTTTATCCTAGAGGGCCCCTTTAGGTTCTAGTTTTAGAACCTATGCCTCTGATACCATTCTGTAGTGCTTTGCCTAACCGGTAGAGCACTGTGTCCATTTCTCTGTGATGTTCTCTATCTTAAGCTCATTCTGAGTTAGTTTTTGATAAAATCAAGACATTTTAATCATATTACAGGTTTATATCCATGTCTGTTCTATTAGTTTTATAAACATATGAATGTACAAATATGAACTGTAAACATATTAAAGTAGAAATATGAGCTTTACCTGTTTGATAAACTTCATGAATTTTTGTAAATTAGACAATAATACCATGCAGGAATTTAGTATCTAAATACCTAGAACCAACGGTTGTGGTAGATCCAATAGTTTCCTATAGACCTTGTAGGCTCCTTCACCTTTCATCTTTCCATCCAAGCCTTTATTAACAAAATGATGTGCCACCCTTCCGACCAGCTCTCATCATGTGCTGGCCCTAGGAAACCCACGGGTTTCCTATCCCTTGAGCCCATAGACCAATAATACTAAGAGTAGCTTCCTTTCCATTCTGTATCTTTCTTCATTTCCACCCATTTCTCCATCATTTCCAGATATCCTCGTCTTTGAGTTATCCCCCCTCCTCAAGTTTTTCCTCCCGTCATTTTCCACTGATGCGGATTCTAATTTCCCCAAAACAAATCCTCCCCCATTTCTCTTTGATACCTCCCCTAAATACTCCTTTTCCTCCTACTTTCTTCCACCTTGCTCCACCGCCTTTCCCCCAAAAAACTTCATTCACCTACCTCTTTCAGTTTTCGATGCTAGTAAATTATTATAATCATGAATATACATTTATTCATTTAATTGTCCTTATCTTGAGCATCCGAATAATTAAGTTTTTTTTAAGTTGAATTGAATAAGTTGGTTGTCTGGCACTTATTAATTCTTGGAATGTTCACCACTGGTCGCTCATGGGATGGCGGTTTAATAGCTAGTCCTATTCAAATCAAACATGTTGAATAAAATAATAATTTAGTAACTATCTTGTGTACAGGTGAGTATCTTAGTTGTTCTACTTGATCCAGAATCTGATGTTAGTAATCATAGTAATAAGTATTATTATAAAATCGATCATGTCATATCTTGATGGTCATATTCCATAGTTCAATATACATGTTTAACCTACATGGAATCATTTGGTGTATTTGATTAATAATTATTTTACTCGAGTTATTTCCACTTGGGTTTAATTGAACAATTGACTACATTTACCACAAGAGCGTAATAATAACAATAATAATAACTGTTTAATTAATTAATTGACTATGTTTAACACAAGATCTTACTAATCATCATAATAATAATAGAAATAAATGTTTAATTAAACTATCGGTTATGTTTACCACAAGAGGCACTATTAATAATAATAATCATAATAATAATAATACCATTAATAATAATTATAATTAAAGACATTTTATAGTTGTTTGTTTTTAATCACAAGTATCATAGTCATGAGCATGTTATCTCTAGATTCATAATAAAAGCACCTTTAGGGGTTTAAACAACCCTGAAAATTTGTTAATGTAAATGAACAATGTTTTAATTCTACGCACGACAACTTTCTAAGGATTATTCTAATTTACGACACTTGATCACTTATGTATTACAGTGTTCACCTATCATTAATGAATATGTTAACTTAACATTCATTTTTTCATTAACATATTTACGTATGAAAACCTATACCATTATTGATCGTGTTAAGTATTGGTATGCCAATATTGGTATACGTGTGCAAAGTGTGCATGTGTGGCCAGTGCATGCATAGATCATACACGTACTATAAGGAAACATCATATATCCTATATCTATATATAATAATAATAATAATAATAATAATAATGATTCACATAGATAGGACATTCATGGATACAAGACATAACAATCGCAAATACCTAACCGAATTAAGATACAAACATGTAATCTTTTAGCATCATCAATCATTAATTATTAATGAATTAATTTATAACATCGTTATATTTTCAGATTCATTACTCAATCAATTATTTTCAAGGAAGAGACACCTACTACTACAAATCTTGGTGTCGTAGATCCCCCCTGACCCAACAAAGTACTAGGTATAACATCCTCCCATCCTAACCTAGGTCCGCACCCTCCCTATCCTTCCTTTGCTAGTATAGAAGTGGATGTCGGCTTAACCGACCTGACCACAAAAGAACCTGAGAGCGATAGCGTCGGCAAAACAGTGGACCTAGCCTCTCCTACCAGGCATCCGACCGTTGTCATCACAACAACATGGGGAGCGTGTCTCAGCACATCCCTCTCACGACCTTGGGTATCATAAAAACATAGGGTGGAACACATCCATCCCTCTCAACATCCTGGGTTTATATACCCTATCAAAAACATACTTTGTTGCTATTGAGATTATTGGTCTGTGTCATCGTATCATCAATTTTGGTAATCAAGGCTCTTCTGCAGAAATAGGTACTATACCACACTTCATATAAAGTATCCATTTATTACATAGCCCGTGTGTCCTGCAGATTAGTACTTTGAAAACATACATTCATAATAATATCTCCATTCAATCATCAGTTGGTGCATATTATCAACAACATTTCCTTTCATTGTATAAATCATTAAATTGATCACATCATGGGTCAATATCCATGTACCACATCATATATATATTACATTTATCTATGATGACAATTAAACATACACTGTCTTTATGAATAAAGGAATATCATGATAACTATAACATAGTAACCTCACAACCATAATCATAACATCACAATCAATGTATCAACATAAGCGTAGTGACATCTTAGACATAGTAGCAACATCTATCATGTCATAAATATGGTTTACTCAGTCGAACTGAGTCCTATATTTACTAAGAAAATAAAATGCAACATGTCGATATGTCTAGTCGAATATGGGCATTACAAAAATCCATTTATTAAATTTTCCTCTAACACTCTATTGGGATAGAATTTATTGAAATGGATTTACGTCTTCCACCATGTTAGTTTTCCTGAGTAATATATAGTGATGCAACCTATGAATGACATACACTACTTCCAAGGCTAGCTTCTCGACGTGTGAATATATTAATTTAGTTTCAGCGAAAGATCGACTGAGATAATAGATGACGTGCTCCTATATCTTGTCATCTTCCTAAACCATCAGTAGACTAATCGTAGAGTTTGATGCAACCAGACACAATATAAAATCCTTGGTGTAATCTAGTGGATGCAACAATGGGGATGATAATAATGCTTTCTTAAATGCCTCAAAATACTGTTGAGCGACTTCATCCCATATAAAAGTGGTGTATTTATTAAGCAAACACATGAAACCCTTCATTATCTTGGCATAATTTACTATGAAGCATCTAAGAAAGTTACACTTACCCTGTAGAATTTGAAGCAGCCGAATAGTTCGAGGAGGAGGAAAATTGATAATTGCCTCAAATTTTAATGGATCAACCCTAATACCTTTATAAGAGACAATGAAACCTAACAATCATCTAGACTCGACACAAACTGCACACTTATAGGGGTTTAATTGAATATTATAGTGTCGGTATCTTTCAAACACCAAACACCAAACACTCTAGATTATCTTTTCTTTTTCTAGACTGACCCAGAAGGTCATCCAAGTAGGGTTCGACAATATTATTTATATCGGGAAAAGTAAAATTCATAGCATGTTGGAAAGTATCCCTGTCATTTTTCAAGCCAAATGACATCTTTTTATATGCGAAAGTACCCCAATGAAAATTCAAGGAATTCTTATGCTATTCCTCGGGTTTAATTTGAATTTGATTATATCCCGAGAAATCGTCCATAAAAAAAAGACTTCACTACCAGAACACGTGTCAATTATTTGATCTATGAAAGGTGTGGGGTAGTTATCCTTAGGAAATTCCCTATTTGGGTCTATGAAATCCATACAAACACGGGTAGTTCATTTCTTTTTTCCACCAGGAATGGGTTAGATACCGATTATGTTAAAGAGATGGGGTATATGAAACCGTCTTTTAATAGTTTTTCAACTTCAGCCTTAACGAATGCCACTTTTCGTGGGTTCATGTGGCGTAACTTCGGTCAAACAAATTTGACATTAGGTGATGCTTTTATTTCATGTTATACTATAGATGGGTCAATTCCTAGAATATACTCTTAATACTAGGTTAACACATCACATAATTCCTTGAACAAGGTTGTATAAGTGGCAATTTCTTTAGGTGAAGAACTTGCTCCGATGCAAACATTTTCCACAACTTTAGGTTTGGTGGAGATGTTTATGGGTATGGTTGTAGAAATGTTGGCCATGCTACCTTCAACAAACAATCCTTATTTAGAAAAAGGATTTATAGGTTGATCAACACCTTCACTCAATCTCACATGGAACTCAAAAATTTCAATTCTGCTCATCTCTGGTAGGAAGTAGGACTGTGATGTAAATTTTCACATATTTTATTAGGTCATATCATGGCCTCCAAAAACTAGTACTGTTAGTTTTTCAACATTTAAGCTAGCATTATGTTAGGATCTTTTCACTGAGAGAATAACAAGCACAGCAATAAAACATAAGCACATCACAAGAGACAAGAGACACAAAGAGTTTTGATCAGGGAAACCATAAATAGAGAAAACCCCGCCCGCAAATTCCTCAAAGATAGAATCACCACAAGATGTAGGACCCCAAAACAGTAAGATGCACTCCCGACAGCAGTAGTCTTCTAGTCCCAGTATATTTCCTTCTCCACTAGTGCGCCACACTTGAGAGAGAAAGTGATGTGTTATGCAAGTGATAAATAGAGAGACTCTCACTCTCTATTTATATTCATCCGTTCACTTGAATTGTATTTTCACGCTTAGGCTCAACCTAAAAATTACTAATCGAGCCTACACCTTAATTAATGTATAATAACTCAAGTGCCCCAAAACTGTGGGGACTTACCTAATGACTTGATATGACTTGTTTACATTATTAATATTCCTGATCGGAACATCGGGGCATGATCACATGACTCAAATACATAATAGAAACATCCCGGAATAAGCATTGGGTTACAATACATAAGATACATAGAAGAATACATTCCGAAGTTACATATACATCAACACTCCCTCTTAACTAGGAAGGTATTCTTTCGACACGATTTTCAGCACTGGTCTTCTTCTCTGTATCAACTGGAACATCTTCATCTTCAAGTCATCTTCGTCTTCAAGTCATCTTCATATTCAAGTCATCTGGATCTGGATCATCTCTCGATCTGGATCGTCATACAACTGGATCTGGATCATCACTCAATATGGATCATCATGGAACATCACCACAGGATCTAGATCATCATCACTGGACTGGATCTGGATCATCATTTGATCTGGATCTAGATCTGGATCATCTCTCGATCTAGATCATCACTGCTAGATCTAGATCATCACTCGATCTGGATCTCCCGGAGTCATCATAACTGGATCTGGATCATAGCTCGATCTAGATCTCCTCTGGTCATCATCATGTGTGTACTATCTCGTCATAGGAAGTTCTATAGAGCCAGCCCTTTTTCATGCTGGTCGTAGGCCTAGCCACCAGGTAGGTCTTCGCCTAGCACTTACATCTGACCTGCTCGTCAGAAAGGCACGCCCAACACTTACATCTGATCATGTAGTAAACTACAATCACATCAGAAAGGCCCATCACTAACATTCACCAGCATGATAGGACATCACATCACTAACATCTGTGAAATGGCTCTGCACTTATATTTGACCTACTCGTCAGAATGGCACATTCATTCAGGCCGGAACACATACTACCACAATGATGAATGACTTTCACCCAGGCCAGAGCCCCTCCTACCACAATGATGAAAGATTTTACACATTCACCCAGGCCGAAACACATCCTACCGCAATGATGAATGACTCTCACCCAGGCCGGATCCCCTCCTACCACAATGATGAGAGATTTGTACACTCACATCTGACCTGGTAGGAACTGAATCCTACACCCTCGTAAGAATGACCCCCAGTCACTGACTGAGCTACCTGGTAACGGAGCAGGCGCCTCCACTCTCCTGAAGAGTGGCAGTAGCCCTTACAACTGTCCTACTTGACAGAATGGCTAGCACTCACATCGAACATGAAAGGAACTAAATCCTTTAGCCATGAACAGAATGGATCAGCCCTTACGTCTGACCTGCTCATCAAAATGGCTCTCTCAGTCCCTGACTGAGTGTTCCTGGTAACTGACCAGGTGCCTCCATTCCCAGAATGGAAGTCAACACTCATATCTGACATGGAAGGAACTGAATCCTGTCACCATGACAGAATGGCTCAGCCCTTACATCTGACCATGGAAGGAACCAATCCTCTCACCATGTCAGAATGGCTATGGGTCTCATCACTTTCTCTTGGAGGGAACCTCGATCTAGAGAACACCAAGTCTCTCTCTGAAGTACTCGAACTTCAACCTAGCCAATGGCTTCATCAATACATCAGCTATCTGTTCCTCCATCGCAACATACTGGAGCTTCACTGCTACTCTCTGCACCATATCCCTGATATAGTGATACTTGATCTTGATATGCTTCGACTTTTCATGGAACACTTGATTCTCTGACAACTTCACGCAACTATGGTTGTCACAATGTATACAAGTAGCATCCAACTGGAGATCAAATATATCAGACAGTAGCTTCCGCAGCCATACTACCTCACAACTAGCTGAACAAGCTGCGACATACTCTGCTTCAACTGTACTTTGTGCCACACGGGATTGCTTCTTGCTAAACCAAGAGATCACACCTGATCCCATACTGAAGCAACATCCCGAAGTACTCTTCCTGTCGACAGCACTGCCTGCCCCATCTGAATCAACATAACCCTCCAGGTTAATATTTTGATTCGCATCGTACTTGAGCCCATAATCAATTTTACCCTTTAGGTACCTCAGAATATGCTTTGCAGCAATCAAGTGAACACTTCTTGGATATGTCAAGTATTGGCTCAAGGTGTTCACAGCAAAGCAAATATATGGTCTCCTGTTCATCAGGTACATCAATGACCCAATCATCTGACGATACATCGTAGCATCAACCGACTCTGATGAAGCATCACTCAATAGCTTCATGTTCGATGCCATAGGTGTGGTCATGCAGTCCATCTGAGCCTCTTCAGGAACTCTATTGCATACTTCCCTTGTCTAAGGAAGATCCCATCTGTACTCTCCCACACCTCCATGCCTATAACAATAGTGTATCGACACATAACAAGAGCATCACTGGTCGTTCACCTTCAACCTTGAATCAAAGGTTGGAATCCACTTTACTCTCAATAAAGCCAAGATTCATTAGCAATATGTCCATCCTGTCGTACCATGTCGATCCTCAGGATATTCTGTAGTCACTCCCTCTAAATCGAAGCATCATACTCCCTTTGTCTTCTGTGCTCTATGCACTGAAACATGCTATTCTGTGTGACCATCTAGTGTATAGAATTGCATATTCAACCTTGTAGCAAAGGTTAAGATCTTCATCAATCTGATCATGTATGTGTTTCGACTCTTACTAGCTGCAAATGTCTCTTCATATTCTAGGCCTTCCTTTCGTGAGAAGCCTCATGCTACGAATCTTTCTTTGTATCCCACGATGTTTCCATCTACTACATGATGGAAGTATGAACTTCTCTTCAGGTCTCGATATTGTGTCCTGACATCATTCTTCTTGAACTGGTCTTCCCTTTCTTCTTGGTGGCTGGAAGGTTGTGCATCAATGATGTCATTGCACTCGTCATATTATTCTTCATTTTGAAATGTCGTCACTTGCTCTTCGGAACAAGTCTTCATTCTTCTTTGCTTGTAGGCGATTATGTATGCGGTATTTCCTACAAGTCAAATGCAATTGTATGGTTAGAAACATTTCATAAGGAATATTTATACTGGCAAACACTTATGAATAAATATATGATCATGCAACTACTTTAGCCAATACAACATTCATCCATATCTCATTGAAACTTTTTAGATTCCTTCCATCTCTACCAAGACAACATTGAGATTGTGCACTAATCCAATATGTCAGCAAAGAGGTTTCATTCTAGATAAGTAGCAATGGAGAATTTGTATAGCACCATGAGCTACTTACCCATCACATGCATATTAGTAGTATACTATCATTAATGCAAACATCCTATCATGCATGATACATCAACTGAATATAAACAAATGCATAACACAACAATATCATGAATTGACAATTGAATACTTATCTTTATTTTTTTCGTGGGTATACTCCTTCTTGGGCCTTCAGCTTCATCGTCTTCTTCATTCATAATCGCATCGTTTCTTATCCAAATGCTGAGGTGGATAAGAGGTTCTTCAAGAGTTGATTTCTTCATATTCCTCATTGCTTGAGGGATCTTCTTTGGATGGTGAGAGCCGGATCTTCAAATGCTCCATCTTATCTTCTCTTCTTATGATTCAAGCTTCTTCTTCTTCACAGAGTCTGCTGAAAGTAATCACTTCCTTCTAGAACACATTCCTTAAATGAATGAATTCCACGATCTTGGGAGGCCATTCAAGGTGGCCATCATCACTTATGGATTCTTCACTTTTTCTTTTACTGCTTCAAGTTGTTCTTTGATTTGAGAGACTCTTATGACTACATGGTCTCTGCATTCTAGATCTTCACATTCTTCAACTGGTTTCTTTAGGTCATATTCTGATTTTTGTTCTTCCCTTCAAATAGCTTGAAATTCTGGAAGACCTTCAACACCTTTTCTTGCAATAGGTAGTGCTCTGTAACGCACATGTGCAAGCCTTCTATGCCAAAGCTCATTTGGCTCTACCGTGTCATGAATCAATGCTTTTTCTGGATGGCCCTTCAATTTGTACAAGCCTCCTTCTCGTTCTCCAATCACTACCGCATCGTCGATAGTCTTTCCTTTTGGCCACATGATGACTTGACCATCTATGAATGCAACCCGCATTCCTTTTGCATCAATGCTGAAATGGAGAGAAGGTTCTTCTTGAGTCCTGGAACAAACAATACTTCTTTCATTGCTAGAGACTTACTAGAGTCTAGCTTGTATGAAGATTCCCCACTACCTTTTATTGGATATTGGTAGTCATCTCCTAGTTTCACCTTGTGAGGTGATTCATGTTCTGATAGTCTTACAAAGGATTCCTTGAATCTCGACATATGTTTGGAATCCCCACTATCTATAAGCCAATCATCACTTCCATGAGTAATGTTACCTGTGAGAGCTAATATCAGAACATATTCATCCTCACTTGAAGAATCTTCACTTTCATATCTGGATCTCTTTCTGGATGGTTCATCATCCTCTGCAGCATGAACATGATGTCTTCTTTGGCCTCGTCTCCCTCTGAAACTGGAACCTCTATACTCATGTGGTTATCCAATCCATTTTCTTTAGAGGGATCAAATACTTCTATGATTGGAAGTTGTCAACTTCACCAATATTATCATCAATCTATTGTGATAGATCATATTGAAATGAGAACCTCAAATGGAAATAGCAAAGGATTAGATCTTACCGATTTGAGGTGTCCGTCCTTGTCCCAGAATTTGTTGATCTAGGGTTTGTCACAGAAACCCTAATTTTCAAAACTTGGAATATTTCAGATCTGATTGGACAAATATATATATATCTTCAAATGGTGCTGTCTAATGTACTCCTTTTTTGAAAACAGTGGAGGGAAGCTCCCGGAACAGGAAGCCCTAGTTTTCTGATTTCTTCTACAGAAATGCCTGTTACTGTTTCTGTGATATCTCCGAAATTTCTGCTCCTCTATGTCTGAAATTTCATACTGAGGTAACCTAGAATGTCCCTGATCCAAAACCATAGGTTTAATCAGAATTAGTTTCACCATTTTGGATTTATGATCCTTTTCCCAAGGTGACCTGTTACAGGACTGTTCAGAACAACTAAGTTGTATGGCATGCCACATGTCACTGGTTCATCCTCTAAGTCTGATATTCAGACCACCAAAATTAAAGTCTGTTACCTTTCTGGAAAATATTCAAAAATTCCATTTGGACCTCTGTAGCCCAATATATTGCAATTCGCCCCAAGTGTCCTGTTTATGGATGAATTCTGGAAGAGGTCGGAACCCTAACTTTGAGAGATCATATCTCCTGGAATATAGCGAATCTGAGGCTGAAGTTTGGACACAGTGTTCTTCAGGAGTTTATATTCGGCCCCTGCAATTTTCCAATTCTGAGACTTCGTCAACCTCAGAATATAGCTACTGTACCAAAACGTATCAGTTTTAGTATTTAGGGTTTTTCAAGCTCGGGGTCAAACTAGGGTTTGACTTTCCTGGAGTTTCACCCAACCAAATATATTGATCCAGGTCTCTAAACTTTGGTTTTTATGAGGAGAACAATCCTATGCTGGTCTCAATCAAAAATTCCTCTTCTGTAGAAATCCCTAATTTCCACATCGAAACTGAAAATGCTTGAAATTGAATTCCGCATCGATAGAAAGATGCACCCTTCAATGGAGAGTCATCCTAGCATACTTTTTCTGAAAATCTGTGGAGGAAGATCCACAAACTAGGAAGCCCTAGTTCCCGCAGATGCACAGTGTCTTCTTCTTAGGTTAGCTCTGATACCATGTTAGTTTTTCAACATTTAAGCTAGCATTATGTTAGGATATTTTCACTGAGAGAATAACAAGCACAACAATAAAACATAAGCACATCACAAGAGACAAGAGACACAAAGAATTTTGATCGGGGAAACCATAAATGGAGAAAACCCCACAACTTCCTCAAAGATAGAATCACCACAAGATGTAAGACCCCAAAACAGTAAGATGCACTCCCGACAGCAGTAGTCTTCTAGTCCCAGTATATTTCCTTCTCCACTAGTGCGCCACACTTGAGAGAGCAAGTGATGTGTTATGCAAGTGATAAATAGAGAGATTCTCACTCTCTATTTATATTCATCCGTTCACTTGAATTGCATTTTCACACGTAGGCTCAACCTAACAATTACTACTCGAGCCTACACCTTAATTAGTGTATAATAACTCAAGTGCCCCGAAACTGTGGGGACTTACCTAATGACTTGATATGACTTGTTTACATTATTAATCTTCCCGATCGGAACATCGGGGCATGATCACATGACTCAAATACATAATAGAAACATCTCGGAATAAGCATTGGGTTACAATACATAAGATACATAGAAGAATACATTCCGAAGTTACATATACATCAACAAGTACATGTGCACATTTTTCCCACAGAAAATCGTTGCTATTGCAACCTTTCTGCATTTCTATAGCGACGAACATGACCCCTTTTTTTTGTGGCAACACTTTCCACAGTTCGTCTCTATAGCAAAACAAAAGACATGAAACATTGGTTGTTTAAAAAATAAAAATGTGTCTTTATAGCGACACTTCCCTGTCACTATAGCAACACTTCCATCATCCCTATAGAAACACTTGGTTGTCTCCATAGTGCCGAAGGCACATGTTTAAAAATGTTTATAACAACGATGCACCGTCGTTGTAGTGACGAGGTGCCATCGCTATAGAACCACTTTCATCGTCACTATAGAAACACTTTGCTGTCACTATAATGACGAAGGAACATGTTTAAAATATGTTTGTACCAGAGAAGTGGTGTCGATGTAGCGATGAGGTGTCATTGCTATAGAGACGCCCGTTTGTGCAACCTGCCGATGGGATTTCTACACTAGTGATGGAAATTATGTCGCTAGTATAGCAATCCCATTGGAGAGTTGCATAAACGGTTGTCACTATAGAATTTGGTTGTTTCATCCTGGCCGAAGAAAGGTATTTTTGAAATATCCCTAGGTGCAAAATATTCTCAAAAAATCTGATTCAAGCATAGCGGTGATCCTTTGAGGAGTACTAATAAACTAAATACAGTTTCAACT
Source organism: Pseudotsuga menziesii (assembly GCA_001517045.1). Classification (NCBI taxonomy): domain Eukaryota; kingdom Viridiplantae; phylum Streptophyta; class Pinopsida; order Pinales; family Pinaceae; genus Pseudotsuga; species Pseudotsuga menziesii. The sequence goes on along the minus strand of LPNX010432901.1, from coordinate 86,745 downwards.
TTCAACAAAACTTAAGAATTATGAAAACTTTACCCACATTTAATCCCAATAATCACTTCTAAGGTATTGCATATTTAAATGGCTCGCATGTTACAACGTGATTGATATCAATTTCCTATGATATTGAATGCAAGTGCATAGAGATCTAATGGATTGCACAAATGTAGATAAATCAATCAGCTATAAAATTCATAAATGAAGAGACAAATCAAATTACGAAATTTCCATGTCTAAGTAGATATCTTCTGTGGAGTTAACCCCACAGAGTCAATGGCAGCTGGAGTTAACCCCTTCTTGACCCTATAAGAATGTTTGTGGTCTGAACTTTGAAACAGTCGAAGCTCATAGCGTGATTGAAAATTTAAAGGTTAGTCTGGTAGCATATCCAAATAGAGAAATGGTCATGGATGTGGTTGTCATTGGTGTCCATGATGTTTGGGGCATTCTCTTGTCATGAGAATGAGATGCTAAGCATGGTGGAAATAGTCAGATGGATATTTCTTATGCTACCATCCCGGTAGATGTAGGACTATACACCACCATAGATCTATCTTAAACCCATATCTACAAAGCACCAAGAGGGATACAATTTTTTGAGGTGTAATTTTTTTTATTATCTTGGAAACACTCTTGCTTTGGAGGATGAGACAAAGGGTTTTTCATTTCCAAATAAGGATATTATGGAGGAAATGATCATGTTGGAAAAAAAATAATTGAGATATTGAAGGTGATATTAACTACAGAGTAAATCATGTAGCCCCACCTGAATGTTCATTTCTATTCCTAATCCCTAGGAATAAATTGATTCAAGATGTTTTTCAAGGCCAAAGAAAACTCCACCCGCTCTTGCCACCTCTAAATACACATTGATTTGTTGGAACGAGAAGATTTCATAGGTTAAATTTTCACAAAAAGTATATGGAGTTATAAAAGTTAAAGTTAATACAAGCTTAGCATTTAATGACTAGTCTTGAAGAATTGCCAAAATGTGTAGGTTATCGTGAATTATACATAGCTTTAAATGGAAAAGGCCCAAATTTAGTACAACTTGATACACTGGGATTAATATATATTAGGTTGTCACAAGCTATTTTTTAAGGGATTTGGCATGAGATTTTAGGAGATAATTTGTACAAGTTGGCCAAAAATAGCAAGTCACTATAATGTGCACTTTTCCCTAATCCAAAATCACTACTAATAGATTATTTTGGAAAAATACATCTCAAGCTATATCTATTTGAATTTTAGGATATTTAGTGGGGAATTCAAAAATCTACAAGTTGTACAAGGATTTCCACTACTCCAATCCTAGAGAAAAATCATAGATGCATACATATTAAATTATGAATAACCTTTAATTGCTATATCCAAATCAATTTATTCGAAAGGTGTCTAGGAGACACCCAGAGAAAGAATATTCAATCAAAATCTGTGCTATTTTGGATCAATGGTTAGAGAGCATTGATATTTCAAGCTTGAGATCCTGAAATGGTCATTTTTTGCTGGTATCTCTAACATGTGGTAAATACTTTATATCTCCTAGCTCAAAGATCATATTGATGCAGGACTTGAAGCATTATGAAGGAAATACAGTACTATATGATTACATAGTTTCAACTTATGATTAAGAAAAAAGTAAGTCACATCTATTGACATCAACTTTCAATTATTATCTTAATTCCTTTAGAAATAATAGAGATAGATCCTATATTTACAAGAGAAATGAATAGGCTAGTGTGGAAGAATTTTAATATTCATGTAGGTCCCATTATACTACATTTGACTTTTATGGAAAGAAGAAACATACAGGAAGTTAACATGTAAAGTGTGGACATGGTGGACCACTCTTAACCAAAAACATATGTGAGATGTTCTAGACTCATAATTTAAAACTATATTTCTTATAAAAGTGTTGAAATATCTTTGGAAAGAATTAGAATTTGTCCTAATGAAAAAAGGGGAAAAGGATTAAGAAAGATGTGAAAATTATGAAACCATAATGAAACCCTTCTTAAATAGGCTAAGAAATTAAAAAAATGCAAAATATATGTATAAAAAAGGTGTCACCAAAGATCATAGATGACTAGGAGAGTTGGAGAAGAAATAGTAAACTCACAAAAAATAAGAAAAATACAGTCATAATGATGATGTCTCCACAATGATGATGGAAGTTCACATGTTGTTTTTGTAAATGAAGACCTAAATATTATTCTATTGTTTACTTCATTATTTCTCTAGTATAATATATCTCCGAACAAATGAAGGATAATTGAAGAATATTTGCAATAAAAAAATTGAAGTCATTTGCACTATTGTTTGGCCTACTGGACATTCTAAATTTGTAAATAGAATTTCATGTAATATATTAAAGATTCCAAATATTTTATGATGCACATGTTCACCCTACATCAAAATTATTGTCAGGGTCTTAACCTTCAATCTTATCTTTTGGGACAAGCTATATAGAGTAGCATCCATATTCCACTTTTGACCATCCATATACGGTATATAACATTTCAAGACCATCCACATGTGTTTCCATGAATTCCTGAAGAAACCTATTCAAATTGACACGTACAAACAAGATACATCTCAAAATCACCATTTTCATGTTGGATTAAGAACATTAATCATTAATCACAAAGCGACTATTAGGAATGAATACCTTTTAGTTGCATTGGAAGAAACTAAGAAATTGTGACTGAGCCACTTGTAAGTTACCCGAAAAATAAATTGAAATTTAGAAATATGAAAAAATATCCAAGTAGAATTTATTAACTGACATCCCATCTATTTTTTGTCCCTTCATGAAAATGGGTGATCATGTTTCTCCCAAAGTAAATTAGGGTCACATATTTTTGCATGTAACATGAGTATAACAAGAGGGATTATGACAAATTCAATCAAGTGACCCACTATGTTAGTACAATGAATAGATAAAGGACTAGAAAGAAAGCCAGTTAGACATTTGTCAGTTAAATACTTTGATAACATATTTCCCCCTCACTATAAAGCATGGAAATACTATTTAAGAACCTTTCTTCCAGCCGCTTCTGGAAAGGCCAACTTCATCAGCTACATGTTTAGAAATTTTTGTGAGCTATAGGATTTATCCATCGCATCAAATAACTCATTTTAACTCAGAAATATTCCCACGATGTCATCTTAAAATTCGAGTATATTTCTTCTTTTTACAGTTTTCCTTCTTTAAGATTACTTCCCATTCCTACAAATGCAACCTATTGACTATAGTCTATTACAAATTGTATTCATGAATCATAACTACTATTTATAAAAGGAAATGGGATTGTGTCAGATCATAGTACATTAAAATAGACAATATTTGTTGATGCGTGCTTTGGCTAACACTTTGTGAGAATTTTGCATACCAATGCTTTCTGGGTGAATACTTCACCCATCATGGGGGAAAATAGAGAGAATAATATTGTTGCGAATGTGGAGAGGTGTGTTCAAAAGTACAAAGTGGAGGATGATTGGTATGTGTATGATGGAAAGGAGTTATAAATCCCCCCTTGTTCCCGTCTTTCCCCTTTTCCTCCCTGTCTCAAATGTTTCCTTCTCTTAACTTTTCTACCATTTCTACAAAAATACCTTCCATTTTCATTATGCTATTACTTTTAACTACCTATCCATAGTCCATCAATGTCACCTTATGTTACCTCTCTTCTTCCATCATTTTTTCCTTCTTCTTATGCATTACCCCCTTAATTCTTATTTTACCTTTGTTATTAGTGTTTGATTTCCCATTTCCTTATTATTAAATTTTTTAACCTTCTTTTTATGTATTCCTTTCCATTGCATACATGTTGATCCTCCTCCATTTTCCCTCCTTTCCACCGCATACATGTTGATCCTGCTCCATTTTCCCTTCTTTAGTATTTATGAAGGAACATTTCCACATTTGCAACATTGCTCTTTTTTTCACTATTTTCCCTGATGATGGGGTGAAGTGTACACTTGAAACATGTTACTACAAAAATTTTCTCACCGTGTTAAACAAAAGCATACATCAAGATGCATAACTACAAAAGTATCCATTCAGAAATGGAATAGATTTGTTGACCAACAATGAGACCATTTCCAACTGAGAGTTCATTCAGATGTCTAATGTATATATAACATTGAAAGGGAATCATTTTGAAATCAATTCAATTATAGAACAGGTAAATTCAACAACTTGGTATTGATTTTAAGTGTAATGACATACTGAAGACAAGTATAAGAAGATAACACAAGTAAGTTCCTTAGTCAGGAAGGAATAACACAAGAGGCAAATGATAATGCAGGAGAAGATTTCAACAAGGTTCATAGTGAGAGGACCCACCCAAGGCCAAAAATATTCCAAAGAAGTAATTACAAATGGTTATGGAAAAATATACAAAAGCTACATTGAAACACTAAAGAAAGTAGAAAGATGATAAGTTTAAAACACTTGGCTTCACAACAGGTAAGATACAAGAACATTAAAACACTGAATTAGTACTAAGAGACTCTGAATCATTTTCAAGACAATTGGAGGTAATTTCAAAGTATATTGTCCAATATTTGATGGTAGAATCTTCACTATTTGAGTATTTTCAAGATTAAATTATCCTTTCACGATTGATGGACAGACATTAGGCATTCTCACAGACCAGCTAACAAAGATGGAGTCCCCCCAAAATATCACATTAAGTTTAATTTTGATGGAGATTCTAGAGGAAATTAAGGCCTTTGATACGGCAAGTGGGGCCTTCAAAACCCTAAAGTATATATAATAGGATTTTTTTTGAATTCCTAGTATTCGAAACAAAAAACCTAACCAAATTTACAGCTCTAATTGGTGGCATCAATGAATCATTGAAACAATGACTCAAAAGAATTATAATTTAAGTGAAGTTTAAATTAATTACTAGCCATCTAAAAAGAAAGATTGGGAACCCCTCTTAGGAAATGACCAGTCATGTTACTTGGATCAAATCAGGGCTAAAACAAATGTCATGATTGGAAATTCATATGCACAAGGAGAGATTATAATCAACTGTAATATTCCAACTGATATTTCCTGCCTTTCTACTGATGTGGTTGAGGTGTTTGTTTCTTGGTTTAGCGTTTTGGTGTTTTATCACTTTATAAAATTACTTTTCATGTAATGGAAAGATGGTGCACAAACCCTTAGTATGATATAAGTGAAGGCATGCATTCCATGCATAGATGATAAGACATAAAACATGTGCCTCCCAATACTATTTTCCAATGTAAGAAAAACGTCCTCCTTGAGCTTGGATTCTCTAGCAATTTCTCTGGATTGGTGAACTGAGTTCCCAGAATTAGTGCATAGGGTAATAGAAACATTATAAAGAGCTTGGTGATGACATGCAATATGTATGGGATCTAATTTTACTAATACAAATTTCTTCTCAGAGGTGGAAGTGGTACAAGCAATCAATGTTCCCTATTCCTTTATATATTGATTCCCTACTGCTCTGGATGAGCAAGATAATCCTGTGAAATAAATGGGTAGGGTAATATGGACCTTCTAAAGAGATTGGAAGCAACATGTTAAAGAAACACTGTCTCTGAGGTCAAATAAAAATGACCTCTAGTGTCTCCAATTCGCCCTTACAGTCAATTTAGGGAGAATAAATTAACAAGGAATTGCATAATAACAACTAAGAAACATCATATATAGAAAAGCTTATTACATCCAAGGTTGTGATAGTTTCCATCCTTAAAATATCATATTAATTATTAGTTTATTATAAACAATTTGATTTATCCATAAAATAATTATTACAAGGCACATTCATTATGTAGAACCATAAACTCATCTTCCTCCCGGTATTCTCTTGAAGAGTAGACTGATTGCTCACAAGGTTTAACCACTTTCCATCACTGGACAGAATGAGTTATCCTAATTTCAATGTCCCATCTACTATGAGATCGTGGGGGATAACACTTCCTTTTTTCATTTTGTGATTTAGGGAGGATTCATATCCACCTTCATTCGATATCATGATCAGTAATGTATAGATATTTACATGTGTGAGGAAGTGACTCTCAAACAAGAGAACTTGCAGGCTTCTTTCAAGTCTCACCCCATCAAATTGATTAGAAATTTAACACCTTTTTCAACCCTATTTTAGAACTTGGTGGTGCTAAAAGACATGAATATATTCTGATGGATAACAAAGCCAACATCAGGTATATGAGACCACATATAGCATATCATCCCATAGATGATTGGTTCTTTCCCATAGAAACTAGCCACATATGTTCTTTCCATAGATTCATGAGATTCCTTTCTGTGGTGTCAAGTATTGGTAGAGGGTATACTTTTGTTTCCTGGATGCCTCCTAGAACCTCTAGTTGTGTCCTCTAGCCCTCAGCATTCCCCAGCATCCGATCCTTCTCCGTGTTTGACTCTATATACAATAATTACTCCTTGCCTTCTTCCTCTTCATCCTGTCTCACAAAATTCTAAAATACTCTTTTGCACTCTCTACTCTTTCCTCCTCTTGGATTTAATAATATTTTTTTCATGTATTCTTTGATCATGTTATAATTTTCTTTCAGCTTAGGGAACACCTACAGATTGGTATGACTGATTGTACCTTCTAGTCCCATTGTCCTTTCTTTTAGTCAGTTGTTGGACATTAATAAATTATCGTATCTTATCTCATATTATCTACCATATTTTACAGTAGATAATAAGCCATCATTGACTTCTCTACTTTTAATATCAACCTGTTGTGCTTTCATTTCAATTACTCTCAATGACATCCTGGCAATGGATCTTGAATCATTTTACAACACCATATGCCATATATGTAGCCTGCATATTTGCTAAATTATCTGCAAAGGTTATTTTTATTGCAGTGTTCTTTATGTTCTCCATTGAATCATCAGTAATACTCAAATCTAGTATATTTCTTAAACACATTGACAAGACTTCTCTGACCTTGTTTGCGTAACATGTAAAACATATTGACTTGAACAACAAGAAAAGCTCCATTCTAACTATAATTTTGTATGTCAAAAGCATTAATTTTCTGAGAAGCACAACAAGCACCACCCAAAAAAATCATTCAAAGAATGAGATATGGAATCCTATATAGAGGACAAGAAGTGCTAGATATGTTTATGAAGAATAAGTGGTGTGCTTCTTGAAAAGGGGTGTTTCTCTTTACATTTCTTATTCTGATGCAATAATATATAGTTGGAAAGCATATGTCTGCATTCTCCAATGGGCATCAGCTATGGAGAAAATGCAGATCACGAGCCAAATGCATAACTGTATGGAAATCACTAGAGAAGACAATACTCCTCCTACTGCTGGAATAAGTTTAATTTTTTCAAAAAAAACCATTGTCAACCATGAGCTTATTAGAGGCCCTTGTTGAAATGCACACATATATAGAATTGGAAATCTATGTTACCATATCTACCAATACAGAATCCAGGATCCACACTTCCATAGATATGGCATGATCCATCCTAGATACACTAAGGACCTGAAAACCCTATATTTTCCCTATAAATTAGCTACTGCACCCATTCTAAAACACATAAATTTGAGTTTTCTACAATAGTCTGCATTTATGAGTTTGTGAGAGTGATTTTGAGTAAACTATATTTAGTGATTTAGTTTCTATGTTTTTGGTTCATAGTTATCTAGATCATAATGTTCCAAATATATATGATGGACCTGTATCTATTTCCATGGAACTTTGGAAAAGTTTATTATGATGTAGCATATGTTTATATGCGATGAAACATAAGACATTGGAAATAGAGAAATTACTAATAATAGATCCAAATTATAAGTGTATAATAAATGATGGAATAAAATAACCAAATCCTAATGATTTAATGAAATTATATTCTATAAATCTTCCCTAGTAAATTGTAATTCTTCAAGGAAATCCTTTTAAATTGTCGAGGCATCAAAAGACAAAGACTAGTATTTGACATTTGTGTGTCAGAAGTGCATTGTTTCTATTTTTTTTGAAACAGATTCTCAAGCAGATACCCAAATGCAAAGGAAGAGAAACCAAAAGGAGAAAAAATAGCTTTCAAGAACATTATGCATTGAATTTGAGATCTTTCAATTATAATATGAAAAATATGTTTGTGAACCTAGTGTTGGTTGATGCATTCAATCTCCAGTACTTTGGAGTTCTTTGAATTTGTATTAAACTTAGAAACTTTGTATGGAACAAAAAGGAGATCGGGATTCCTTACCTTTATAGGGGCTTCACTTATGAAACCATATGATTTATCTCTAACAGATTGTGGGCTTAAAATTGAACTTGTGCCACACAAACTTGATCCACTGTTGTTGTTTGAACATGGAAAAACTTGGTTCCCTTCAACATCCTTTCTATCTTGCATTCCTAGTGATATTCCTTCCATGTTTTCAAAAGCAAAGGAAGGCATACCATTGTTTTTACCAGTAGGATCAAGGCACTCCATCATACGAGCAACACTGTCACTAACCTCTCATTGAACTCCTCTTCCAAGTTCAGTTACGACATTTTTACATGCAATGGGAATTTGTAGGTTTTGGTTTATACTAACCTCTTGTTGAACTTCTGTAATTGCTCAATGGTTTTATCAACTATTTTCCAAATCACTTTGCACCCATAGGGTTAAAATGTTAAAGTTCATTATTTACCTATGTGTTCCCTAAATAAATAAATAAAAAGTAAGACTATGATTGTGTATACCCCACCACAAGGTGAATACCTAAATGTTTTAGGGCCGATAATAAAAATCTAGTGAAACCCAATAACAAATTCTTCTTATTAAAGTTTTCTCTAGTTTTCCATCGCATATAAGTGAAAATTCCTTGATCAGTCCAGCCAAAAAACAAATACGAAAGAGATCATGGATGAAATAATTTAGACATCAAAAACATTATTTTGGGAACAACAACGTGACTGTGAAACCCATCAGTTTCCATTTTTATGAATTCCTTGGACTCGATTGAAAATATTTGATGTGAGTCTTTTCAACCCTTTACTTAAATGAAACTAAATAATGCTGATTAATCTTTGAAATCCTTCATAATTTTTTGTGCAAAACTCAAATGATATGCCAAAACCTCTAGTCCTACATTGTTAATGTTGTTTATGATCTAATTGCAGGCCATTGTATGTTTTGATTCTTCAAAGATAAATTATTTCTTTCAAACATCAAAGCATAGATTACCATCATTTGCAGGAGAATGAATTCAACAATGTGGAATGGGATTGGGATATTTACCACTTGTGAGCGATAAAAAATGAGCACGTGTAGTTGATTGACTATTTTTGCAGAAGAATCAATGCATTCCATGGCTACCCTGCTGTCCTTGTCCTCTGTGCCCTCCTCCCTTGTTGTTCATTGAATAATGGTAACATGCCTCACCCTCTTCCCGCACTTCCCAAAGACTTGTTCACTACACTCCATTTCACTTTTTCTTTTATTTCACATTCCTCAAAATATATCCATCACAAAATATGTTAATGGGAGAGAGGCAATATATTTTAAAGGTTATACTATATTCTAAGAATTTGTCTTTCTTAGCCCTCACAATAAATGGGGAAGCATAATTTTGAAGGAATGCAATTTTAAATATTAAAAATGTTTTTTTAACTAGAAGTTACTTAGGGGAGAGCCAAAATAGATTCCATAACTATAAGAAGATATATCCAAGTTGTGGTATCATTCAAAGGGATATCTATCTTTCTAGCCTTATCATGATGGGACAATGGCTTATTAGGGATTTGAACTCATGTGGAGAATGTGAAATTTACCTCCTCACCATTCAAGTTATTGCCCCTCAACATCCATATATTAAAGGTTAACTTTGCATAATTCGGATGCAATAGGGATATTTGAAGGAGTTTAATCCATTTATGCATACAAAATAACATTTTTTTATTAATCCAAACTTGCAATTTCCACAAAGATTGCATGGTGGATTCCAATGACAATTGATTGGAAAAATTCAAATTCATATAATATTTATCCTTCTTCCTTTTAAAGTGATTTGGTGGGAGTTGGTTATAAATCTTAACTACGGTCTTAGTTTCTCTCTATAACATGATCAAGGATTTGTTCTTGTGGTTGTCTTGTTTATATAGTATGATTCTCAAATCAAGAATGTGGCCATGTGATAGTATAGGGTAATGTTTCTATGTTGTTTGAACGTTTTCAACTTTGCATTTTAATAGTGAAAATAATTTGTTAGAATTATGTTTCTCAAAGTACTTACACATACATGCATGCATGTAAACACTCTTGTATTTGTGTGATGTTTGTGTGTGTGTCCAAATAGTGTGTTAATAAGGTTTCTATATCCCTTGAAATAGGTCAATCGTAGAAAGTTGTCATCCTAAACTACTTATTACCGACAATTTTCTACGTTAGTTAACTTGACCAATTATCTTCTAAAACACATTTGGTGTTTCCTATGCATCAAACTGCTCAAATAGTCACCCTGGATTCAATCCTATGAGAATCATATGCATCCCTCAGCTTGAAGAAGCCTTGGTACCTCATGGTTTCATAAGACAAAATTTGTTTAAGCTTAGTCATCCTTCCTTACTTATTTCAAGGCACTCTTGTATTGTCATAACAAAAACAATTGTTGGCACTCTTGTGGGAGTCTGCCACCACATTGTAGCCGTAAGCATGTGAAATTCATCCTTAATCCCATGGATGTTTTATTCAAATAGTCTGGAAGGATTTCACTATGGCCTATCCTAGAAGTGATTTCATGATGATGATGACAATGACGACTATGATGTTTACAATGACAATGATGATGACAACGACAATGACCATGATGATGATGATGATGGTAATAAATATTATGATGATATGGATGTTTATGTTGATGATTATGATGATTATTATGATTATGATGAAGATGACGATGATGATGATGATGATGATGATGATGATGATGATGATGATGATTATCATTGTGATTGTCATCATGAACTATGTAGTAGTAAGGAACCTTGGGCACAACCATTCATCCTTGAAGAAATTCTTAAGGAGTGCATCATTGTCATTCTCAACATCATCATCAAAAATAACATTTCCATTGTCATCATCACCACCACCATCATTGTCATTATCATTTTCATTTTCCATATTATCATCATTTACATTGTTATCATTGTCCTCATCATCATCATTGACATATTCATCACCTTCATTGTCATCATCATCATCATCGTTTCCATTTCCATTGTTTAAGTCATTCATTAGAGGAATTTTGGGGTCTAAAATGGGCCTCCTAAGGAAAATAATAAAATAATAGTTAAAATAATAAAATAATATTGATTAATTTTGGAGGAAGAAAGAAAAAAACTACTTTTTGTGTTCGTATTTTCGACATATCTCCCTATTTTTTTACTCAAATTTCGATTGGGAGAGCTCGTTGGATGCATAATTTGATTCCGCATCCAATGAGTACCCACACTGCATACTTTTGACGGACCCCGCTACCCCAAAAACAATAAATACTTGAGAAAATGTGATGATGATGTCGTCATTCATGTCATTGTTGATGATGATGACCTAGATGATGATGACGACTGTGGCCTAAATGGAAATGAAAAAGATATTGATGAAATTTTGAGAATTGGAAATATTTTCCAATGTCATTGGAATCTTCATCATCATATTCATTGTTTTCATCTTCATCATCATCATCATCATAACCATCATCATTATCATCGTCATATTTGTCATTATCATCATAATCATCATTCATTTCATCACCATCATCATCATCTCCATTGTCTACAACATTGCCATCATCATGATTGTTGACATTGTCATTAGCTATTCATAATTACCTTTGGCATAAGAAGTATCATCAACCAAAAATATGTGGTTAGTGGAAAAGGGTCGTGGAGGACACATACGGTTTATGCATGAGAAGAAAATCATCACAGAAGACGATGATGATGATAATCAATGTCATTGTCATCATCATCATTGTCATTATCCTCATCACTATCATCATTGCCATCATTTTCATCAACAACAGCAACACTGTCATCTTCATCATAGTCATTGTGAATATCATCATCATTATCCTATGTTAAAATTCTAATGAGAAATGTCCTTTTCCCATGTTTTTGTGTTTGTCATGGGGGGGACACAAGTTGTGTTTCCTAACATGTTATATTTTTAAAGTGACTTTTTATACTTTATAAACTTAAGGTGACTTTAAGTTGTGGGACCCAAAAAGTGCATTTAATATATTTGAAATTTTTGTGAATATGTGCATTAAATGAGAGCCCTCAGATAAAGCTAATCTCATCCTTTGATTAAATTATTTGAGTTAGTTAGGGTCAGTTTGGGTGAGATAAAGTATAAATACATGTTAGGGAAAGAAGAAAAAACATAAGGAGGAAGAGAAAAATAATTTGCAGATTGAGTATTTTTGTTATATTATCTAGGGCACAATTTTCCAAGTACTATTGTTGTTAATAACCTGTCCATACAACATTTAATGCTGCAATAAATGGTCCGTACAGTGTTGTATTGAAGACACAGAAATTTAGATATTTTATGTAGGCTCAGATTCCAAGGCAGAGAAGCATTGCTGCTCAGAAATCTGTACAATTGTACAGACATTGCTGGCAGAGAACCCAAGTCAATAAGAGCACAAAAATCAAGACCCGTACAGTCTTTTGGTTGGAATTTGTGGGATGAATTTGAAAGAAAAGTTGAACAATAGATTCAATAAAGATAAGCTATTGTTTTTGGAATTTCATTGTTGATCATTTGAAAAAGGATAGAATTTTTCTGAGTGGCTGTAAATTTTTAAATAAGACTCAATAACAAATTTATTTCTCTAGGTTTTTCCCTATGGGGTTTTTCCCCTAAATATTTGTGTTCACATTTTACATAGATATTATAGTTGTCTCATTGGGTATTTACTATTCAAGATATTATTTGGTTGTGGTAAAAATCAGAATATTTTTAAATCATTTAGGAGACAAGTGTTTGTTGAAATGTTAGAATGAAGCCATAAAACATTTCCTTAAATTTCTTCATGGTATCAGATCTTGGCTCTGTAAGTTTGTGAACATTGTGATTTATTGAAGAGTTAAGACAATTGAAAACAATATTTTTCATTCTCAGTTAATATCCATGACCATGAGTCTTACATTTGAGGATAGATTGGATGGGGAATCCAATTTTAGCCCCTGGAAAGAAACAATTGTTTTACTACTTGAGGAATCAGAACTATGGGACATAGTTGAGAAATCCATAACAGTTCCTAACAAGACTATAGATGCTACTAGTTATGCAACATATTAGAAAATGAATGCTAATGCCAAAAGACTGATTCTTGATGTTATCAAACCATTCCTCATGTAGACGATAAATATATTGCATTTGATATGTGGGAATCATTAACTAAGTTATACATGAGTATAAATGAAAATAGGAATATGGTCTTGAGAGAGAAACTAAGGGATATTAGAATGACTGAAAATGAAAAAGTTTCCTCAAACCTTACAATAATTACTAAAGTCAGGGATGAGTTGAGAGTTGTTGGCGAAGCAATCATAGATGGGGAGTTAGTGAGGACTGCCCTAAATGGGTTCTCTAAGAAGTGGGAAACTTTTGTAAAGGGTTTTATCTCTCGAGAGAACCGACCAAGTTGGGAGATAATTTTGGATGACTTTGTTCAGGAAGAAACTCAAGAAGAGTCTCTTCAAAAAAGTAGGAGAAGGGTACATAATGTGAGGAGAATGTGGCTATTGCATTAAAAGGACAGAAGAAGAAGACCGATTCAAAAATTGACATCAGCAAAGTGAGGTGTTATTCATGTAACACTTATGGACACTATGCATCCCAATGTCCCAATAAACAGAAGGTAAAACAGCAAGTGGTTGCAACTGTAGAGATTGAAGAATTCTCAAGTAAATTTGAATAGGATTTTTCACTTGTGTCCATGGTATCCAAAACTGACATCAATAGTTACATGTATGATAATACATGGCTTATTGATATTCGGTCAACAAGTCACATTACTAGGAATTTGGATACTTTCCACATCATTCATGAAATTGGCAGATCACATTATGTCAAAGGAACTCATGAGGTCAGAGGAATTGGGAAAGTGATTTTTCAATTAGATTTTAATGAGACACTTGAGTTGGATGGTGTCTTATTTGTTCCAAGTTTAAGGGACAAACTCATCTTAATTTCATCACTAGAAGATGATGGTTTAGCACTTTTTCTGAGATATGATCATATAGTCATTTATGATCTGCATGTTCATCCGATAAAATTGGTCTTTCTTGGTAAAAGATGTGGCATATTATATGTGTTGAGAGGATCATCCTTAGTAGGATAATATGGCTGGATATCATATTTCAATACAGTTGAGAAAGAATCCTAGAGAGCTGATGAGGCACAAGAAGGTCAGTCCACAGTGCAGGGTGGTGAGTAGGAAGCTCACTTATGTACCAATAGAAAGCTCAGTTATTACAAAGAATTAGAGTTGGAACAAGCTCAAGAATGGAGAGTGGATTATTCGAAGAGCTCAGAGTTCATAGTTGCATGGCACAGAGCTTCAGATCAAAGTCTAGAGTAAGACGGAGCTGCTGAGAAAATTGATCCAGGAGGAGTTGTTAATGGTGATTCTAGAAGGACCTCCCTTTTCCCATGTTTTTGTGTTTGTCATGGGGGGGATACAAGTTGTGTTTCCTAACATGCTATATTTTTAAAATGACTTTTTATATATTATAAACTTAAATTGACTTTAAGTTGTGGAACCCAAAAAGTGCATTTAATGTATTTAATATTAAAGTGAATATATGCATTAAATGAGAGCCCTCAAATAAAGCTAACCTCATCCTTTCATTAAATAGGTTGAGTTAGTTAAGGCTAGTTTGAGTGAGATAAAGTATAAATACATGTTAGGGAAAGAAGAAAAAACACAAGGAGGAAGAGAGAAATAATTTGCAAATAAATTATCTAGGGCACTATTTTCAAAGTACTGTTGATGTTAATAACATGTCCGTACATCATTTAATGCTGCAGTAAATGGTCTATACAATGCTGAATTGAAGACACATACACTAGTGGAAAATGAGAGATTAGTGACAAAACAAATGACCAAAATTCACATATCAATGACCACTTTTGATTTGGCGATGGCTGGTGGCTAATTTAGGGTCTTTTTATTACGTGACAAAAGTTGGCCATTTTTATTTTGGTCATTTATAGCTTGTCTTTTAGTCATTAGTTTGGTCATATATTTGAATCAATGACCAAATATATGACCACATGAAAAACTATAATATGACCAAATTTGGTCGTGTAATAAAAGATCGTAAATTAGCCACCAAAAATATTTTTTGGTCATTGATATGTGAATTTTGGTCATTTTTTTTGTCATTTATATCTCATTGTTTGGTCACATATCTCTCAATTTTTGGTCATTTTATATGCGGATTTTGGTCATTAACCTCATTTACTGGTCACTAATTTAGTCATTTTTAATCATTTTTTGTGTGGTTATTATATTTTAGTAGTTTTAATGGTGTCCATTATTAATCAATTTAAATTTTTAATATGATATTATGTTTAAATTAAAAAAAAGAATCAAACATTATTTATCATTATCTAATACACATGTGAATTATGCAATGTCACATTAATTAGTTAATTACACCACTTATAAATAATATAGAGTACAACCATATAAGTTTTGAACCACATAAATTATATTATATGAAATGTCAAGTATTACAATACATATGAGTTTTCTCAAAAAATATCTCCATATAACTTTACATGAAAATTATGTATTACATCGATAACTTTTCAAAATATTACAATAGCTAAACCATCCCACATGTACTTGGATTCTAATCCACACTTAGATCCTGTAGGAGCTTCAACTAACCCATACTTAGCATCTTGAAATTCTTAGCAGCAGGCTCTTCATACTCAATGGAAAAGCCTCAGCAATAGGCTCTTCATACTCAATGGAAAAGCTTCAGCAACATGCTCTTCATACTCAATGGAAAAGCCTCAGCAACATGGTATTCATACTCAATGGCCCACTTAGTTAAGTTCACTCCTGTAAAATCCAACAAAAAAAGACTTGGGTAAGTCGAGAATGTATGATGCAATGAAGATATGTCTTGCAAGACAAACAATTGGTAATTCAATAAAGATAAATCTTCTTTTTGACCTGATTGAAGTGTTGTTGTAGCTTCTGATTTTTTAGATTGATACATAACTATTCAAAGCTATCACACAGGAATAAATTGTATAAAGAATTAAATTAGTGTTAATTGAAGGAAAGGAAATGTGGCTCCTTGGCCTATTACAAACCTAGTGTATAGCCAATCACAAAAAATTCCACAATTAGCAACAAATAAATTATATTTTTTTAACTTTTAAAATATACTGCAAGAAAATTTCAGCAACACATAACACATATAGGTCAATACTTCTATAATGTTTTGCAAAAAAAAATCCAGGACCAATCTATACTTAAATTAAATCAAAATTCTAAGATATTCTGCAAAAAAAAGGATATTTAAACAACATGCCTCCCTTATTCCCACAAAGACTCTATGACTACCACGCATACTAGAGATACAATGATAATGTAATTTGAATTTTGAACATTAAATGCATGCATATAGAAACAATGATAATGCAAGCATTCATCTAATGGTGGTGCAAAATGTATATAGAAATAGAAACATTAAATGCATGCATTTAGTACACTTCTGGTGGTGCAGCACAAAGTATATAGAAACAATGATAATTCCTCTCATGATCCGAAATTTGACAAACACGGGTCCTTCCAATAGCTAGGTTCTAACATCATCTCCTAAGATTCTTCCGTTTTTGGAAAATTGAAGCTCAACAAATTTACCAAAGCAGAGTTGAGAATGACTTCGATCAAACTAGTGTTTTAAAACATTAGAAACTTATATGATGGAAATTTTTAATTGACAATTCAAACTTTTCATTATTTACCTGAATGAGTTGCATAATAGCATTATATCAAAATATAAAAAAACACTTCACCTCCAATTGTTATTTCTGACAATTTTTGCATTGCTAAAGGCTTCAATAACATGATTTGACTGCAAGCCAGAAAAGGTGAAAAGTTAATATATTGAAACATAACTATGATTTAGAAACATACCACAAAAATTATAGAATCCTAAGAGCTTTTATCAGTCGAGTGTTGTCAATGAATGTTGTCCTCCATTCAAAGACCAAAATGCAATGGTTTCTTACTTCTAGCACTTGAAGTTCCAGTGATCCTCCTTCAGTTGCTCCTCGTCCCCCCATGTAAGAAAGATAGCGCATAAGCATTTTGGTGGATTATGTTTTATCTGCTCCACTTTCTCCAGTGACTAAAATGGATTGACTTATTCCCTCATTGATCATCACCCTGTATTCAAAACATTCTCAATTTACTACTTTTATAAGCTTTTCTCCAAGTCAAACATCACTTAGTCAAGGAGAATTATAGTAGCGTACCTATATGCAGCATTTTCCATAGCAAAAACATGAGGGCTTCGCTCTCCAAATGTAGCTCCTTTGTATTATTCCATCATTTGGCTATCATATAAATGAGGAAGTCTTCTAAAAGGGTTGATGGAAATATGTATGTTCCCAGTATATGTATGTAAAGTACCAGACAATGCAATAAGCTCGTTATTGCTATAATAGCTAACGTAACTGTTCATTTTGATTTAGATAAACAATATGAAATTCTGCTCCTATCAAACAATAACAGATCAAAACCTGAACAAACCACTCAAAAAATTTCTACTGAATGCTCAACAGAATAGTCACAATCAAGAAACTAAAACACTCACATGTATTTCATTAAGTGTATATCTAGTTGAGAAATTGAGCAGAACTCGTGGTTCATGTAAATAAGCTAGTTTTGTCATATCATCCACACCCCTAGGTAGTGCTTTAGTATATTTTGGGTATGAATTTGAAATATCTACAACCACCTGTAAACAAGCAAAAAATTATCATTTGCAACCAAAACAAGTGCAATGACTGAAACAATACTTTTTCTCCTTACGCTGATATAATTTTCATGATAATCATCTGTTAACAAAGTAGTTACAAAGTATTATGTATAACAAGATTAGCATGGGTGGTAAACAGGAAAAGTTCTTATCCTCCCTGCCCAAATTCAAATTGTGCTTGTTACATGTTTTCTAGTCTTGGGCTGATTAGGGCTACTAAGATACCAACAATCTCACTCTTGTATAAGTGCTTGAGAGGGGGATGATATGTTTCCAAAAACCAAGGAAAGTAGAGGTGAGAATAAATACAAATATCTTCAAGAATACTCATAGAATTTAATGAGACAAACCATATATTAAATAATCAATTCATTCTGAATTTCTGGGAGCAACTTGATGAGCTATAACAATATGGACTGCAAAATAGATAACCTTTTCCACTATTTTCTCCATGTAACTCATCTAAAGAGGACTAATTATAGAATAATTAGGAAAGACAACATCTTTATTCGATGCAAAGTGTTGGAAATTGGCAATGTATACCGTTGGAACATGAATTTCATAATTTGCTTCACAAATCCAATCCTTAGAAGCACATTGTGTTAGTGATAGAAGAACTTTAATACAAAAGACAAAGCAAACAAACCCATCATCATAAATAGTATCAATGTCTCACTGTATTTCCATTAGTGAGATAAATTTTATCTTTCTAGCCATTGATATATAGGACTTCTCCATCAATCCATGCTACTTCAGAATCTTCCACCCATACTGCATGAGAACCGATAATAATGTTAATGGGAGCCTCCTGCATTGAGCCAAAAGATGCCAATGTGAGTAATGAATGAATGAGTTATTAACTCATTTAAGAGATTTCAAAACATAATCTTGATGAGCAAGCATGCCCATGGCCTTGAAGGACCTTCACTCAATGGCCTACTAAAGGAATCTGGCTTAAAATAAGAAATGCAACACATGCATACTTTTTTCAGTATCACAAGGTCTTTACAATATTGCAGCCACTGCCCAAAATTAATAGGAAACTGAGATCAAAGTATCATGGGTAGCCATTTGCTATTGATTTTTGTACCTAGGAAAGTGTTCCCCTATGTGACTTTAGCCTTAGTAACTTAAAAGGGGAAATAAAGTGACCCTTGCATTAAATGACTTAAGTGGAGCAGTTAATGTGACTTTAGATATTAAATTAAAGTTTGATAAATTTAGGTGGGTTAGGAAATTTAATTTTTATGAAAAATTAAATGGAGCAATTATTCTCATCCCTAGATCTAATCTAATCTTAACCATTGGATTAGATGTCTCTTCACCTACCTAGGGTTTGATAAAAAAACAAGGGAAAAGGCATTTTGTTTTCATTCTTGAGAGAAGAGTGAAGAGAAGAGAGAAGCAGAGAGAGGGCATGAGTTTCAAGGCACCCACCTAAATATTTGCAGTGGGCATGAAAATCGAGACAACATTAATTGCTATGCAAAGAAATCGAGGAGAGTATGGCCTTCATTTATTGCAGGAACAAAAATTGAGAAGGAGTATGACCATTCTTACAGTATGGATTCTGGGAACATTTTCCAAGACAAACTCAGGCACAAATTTCGAGGAAAACTTGGGCATGTTTTTCAAGGAAACAGGTAGAGTTTTTGAGGCATCAATTTTGAGGCCGTACGACTGCATTTAATGTAGTCTGTATAGTATGGTTTTAGTGACAATTTTGGCACAGAAATTGAGATCAGTTTTTTACTGTTTCGGAACATAAATTGAGGTTGATATTTGTTGAGATTTATGAATTTTTTGAGGAGAAAAAGCTCAAAAATTGAGGGTAGCATTTACACAGAAAACAAGGCAGCCTACTAGGTTGAGATAAGTTGTATTTTGTTAAAATTATTTATAACTGCTTAGATGATATCTTAAAACAATTTTCCATTAGAAGATCATTGAAAGAACAACATGCACAAAAACATACGAACAAAAAAACACAAAGATTTTCCTCAGGGAAACCACAAGGGAGAAAACCCCAAAAAATTTCCTCAGTATAGAACTCAACTAGTGCAGTGTAAAACCCAGACAACAACTGCTTCCTTCTTCTAGGTGCACTGCTACTTCTCTCTCTTGCTAAAACCAGCTTGAGTGAGTGAGTACAAATTAAGGGGAGTGCATCCCTATTTATATTATTCTATTGAATTGACCTCTAACTTGGTGGGGCTGCCTTCACTAGCTATCAGGGCCGACTTGTCCAACTACACATTACAAATAGCATTTATTATATTGACACTTGGGTAGTACTGACCTGACTTAGATTAGGAGGTTTACAATACATCCTTCAACGACTCTAACAAGACCAAACTCATCTCCAATAGGAGAAATACAATACAACTAGAATATCTTCTGAAGTTACATAATTTTAACATATTTTGAATCTAAAAAGATTGTCTAAATTTTTCCTAGAATAAATAATAAAAATCTCTATCTATGTGATTGGTTTTCTCCTTGTGGGATTTTCCAAGTCCATTGGCCAAAAATTTCTAAGTACTATGTGTTGAATGGCATGCATTTTATTTACTTTCTTTCCATAAAAGATTGAAGTTACAACAGTTTTTTTTAAGTTTGAAAATTTTATGATTATTTCCAGCCTTTACATTTTTTGGGTTTGTTAATAAAATGAGATATTTTCACATCTAAACTAGAGGCTGAAACTTGTGAAAAACGTACAAGGTATCAGAGCAGAGTGGGAAAAAAAAAAAATTTTGCAGACAAAAATTCATTTCCAGAATTAAGAAAAACTCTTGTGATAGTAGTACCATTTTGTTGAAACTTGTTCTTTGAGAAAAATGTCTTCCTCCAAACTGAGAAATGAGCATAGGCTAGATGGGGCAGGGAACTTTGTCCCATGGAAGGCCCGAATATTTCTTGTGTTGAAAGAAAATGAGTTGTGGGATCATGTAGTCAATAATACTATAGCTAACCCCATTGTTATTCCCAGTGCTACTACTAATGCAGTAGCAGTGGTTGCCTTTGGGAAGAAAGGAATTAAGGCCATGAGTCTTACTCTGGATGTTGTTAAATACCATGTTATTCCACACATTTCAGTGAAGGATACTGTACATGAGATGTGCAGTGCTTTTCTCATATTGTTTCATAGTTCTAATAAGAATAGGAATATGGCTCTGAGGGAGAAGCTGAAGAGTATCAATATGGTCAAAGGAGAGGTTTGTATGGCTTATCTTACTAGGATCTCTCAGGTGAGAGATGAGCTTGCAGCTGTTGGGGTGGTTGTTACTGGTCCTAAGCTAGTGCGGAAAACCTTGAATGGGATGACACAACCTTGAAATGTGTTTGTACAGGGTTTGGTGTCTAGGGAGAACTTACCTTCAAGGGACAACGTAAGCAGGAATATTTCAGCTTCTACAGACAGAAGTTGTTCCTCTGGTCTGAATGGTTCAGATCTAGAACAAATGAGTGAATGACAAAGGATGAAGACCCTCCCTAGATGTTGTAGACACCTGGAATATTGCTTCGATAGTGAACCTATGTACCTTCAATTAAATCAAACATACAAACACATCAAACATACCAGAACATCATCTACTTATCCATGTTAGTGACTAAGGAATATAACAACATTTACATGAAAAATCAAAACAACAGTAATGTGGGATGGAAATCAACTTTGCATTAAGATGTATGGAGAAGTTTACAACCAATTAAGCCTTAGTGTCGACATGAATCTCCATGAAACCAACACTTTCATCCCCATAAGCTCCAACTTTGCTCTCTATGCTCTCAAATGGCTTGGGCCAAGTGGTCAATCCAACAGCATAACAATACCTCTATAGTTCTCCCCCTCAACCATGGACATGAGCTTGTATTTATAAGGATCAATGGATAGGTATGGTTGAGAGATTTGTGGGTGAGGTGGCCTCTAAGATCCTATGATGGGGGATCTCTAGCTCAACTGACCCACTATGATAGGGATAAGGGAGGACATGACGTTCATGATCTAGAAGCCTCGAGAAACTTCTATTTTTCCCATTTTACCTAGGGTACCACTTTTATCCTCTTTTGACTGAGCGGTTTAGGTTAGAAATGATTATGGAACAAAGGCCATAGGTGGTGGCACTGCTTATGGAAAACAAGATGTAGGCAGTGTGAGCAAGGTACCGCTCATGGTTAACAGGGAAAGTGTGGTGCTGAGTATTTTCATGTAATATTGACAAACAACATGGGTTTCCACTCCAAGTGAAGGGATTAAGGTAAAATATGTAAGTCAAAAGTCTTATCACATGGTTGTGACAGAATTTGGGTATAATGTGATGCCCCCCAAAGCATGAGTCTTAGAGCGATACGATAAACGATAGCTTTGAGAGAACAAGTTGTCACTTCGAGGTGAAAATGTTAGCTCGATCGTAGCATGTCATCCAGTAGGAATCTGTAGTACATCAATATTTTTGACTCATAGACATAAGTAACCAATTCATTGCTGCAGACCAATACAAGGCAGATCCATGGGAGGAATAAACAAGCATGGATACTGGAATACAGGGTAGATCCATGTGATAGAGGACTCAAACTTGGACCTAGCTACCAGACATACAATGTAGATCTGTGTCATACAGATGCAAATTTGAGCATAGCCACAACCATACAAATGTGGATTACTGCTAGATATACAAAACTCCATCGCAACCTGGGGAAAGTAATGAGTGCTAAACAAATACCCAGGGTCTTCGTCTCGTCTTCCACAAAGTACAATTCTATCCATGTGATTACAATGATATGAAGTCGAACAGGGTAAAAACCACTTGATTACCGGCCAATGATGTGAACCGTTAACCAGTGCGAGGGAGATCACCATTGATGTCAATGATTTCCAAGGTACCCTAGTACAATCTACTGAGTGCGAATAGAAGTCCTGATGTCGAACACCCAGTCGATTCTATCTATCAAAGGTCAATTATGTGAACCTATGTCAAGAGCGAGAGAATCTGTCATTAAGGCATACATATCTCAAGGTACTAAGTTTTTGTTTCTAAGACTATTCCCCGGATGATGAGCTAATGCTGACAAGAAAAGTCTCGTTGAAGGAGGGCCATGGTGAGTCCCACATCG
Source organism: Pseudotsuga menziesii (assembly GCA_001517045.1). Classification (NCBI taxonomy): domain Eukaryota; kingdom Viridiplantae; phylum Streptophyta; class Pinopsida; order Pinales; family Pinaceae; genus Pseudotsuga; species Pseudotsuga menziesii. The sequence goes on along the minus strand of LPNX010432901.1, from coordinate 63,580 downwards.
ACGACACGAAACTCTGAACATAGTTCTAGAATTATGTGAATGTAGTAACCACAATACTGACTCAAAAGTACTAACATGGAGACTATTTTGACTGCAGAGGTAAACTTCTTCAAATTCCCTTTGAACATCGGGCGACACAACAAAAGACTTGGCAGCATGACTGAACAGGATACATAATGCGACAGTGGACAATGCATTCTTTTGAAAGACTCAAAGGAGTGACATGACTCATTAAAGTGGATCATCATGGAGATCAACTGAATACCCAATTGACTGAAATGATATGCAGACAAGTGCCATGTTCAAATGTAATGACAAACTACTGCCATTTATTTGCAAAATGATTCCCTTCCCATTTCCCCCTTTATGATCGATGAGTTCTTCTTTTCGGTTTTACGAGTTCAAAGATAGTAACAAACACTCGGTGTAGCTCATCCAAAGACAAGTCCAAACTCATATGTTTTACGAACTTGAGAGAGGAGGGGTTTGTTCCCAAAAAAGGGTCTCTAAATGTTTAATTTAACGAGTCCAATGAAAGAAAACTCGTCATCGTTCATGTTTAGAGAGTCTGAACGATTATGGAAGAAGACTCCAAAGGGTCCTTTTTCATATGATTTAGTCCCTAAGGCCTGAAAAAGTGTGAAATCATACCTTAGGGAACTCTTCCAGTCATGATTGGCTGGAATGTTCCTTTTTCATAAATAGTCTATCCGAACCAAAAAAGAGATAATCTACCATCGGAAAGACGACTCTTCAAATGCTTTAACAAGTGTGAAGAAGACAATATCGCTCAACAATATTTTCATATTTAGGGAGCCTAAAAAGAGTTTAAAGAGGACTCCATTTGGTTTGTTTACACAATGTGGACTTTTATGAGCCTGGAAAGAATCGGAAATGGACTCAGACCTTTGATAGTAGGTTTCAAGAGCGTGACCAAAGTGTCGTAACAAACACTCATCAAATTTTTCCATTTTATGGTAGTACGAAAAAGTCATAAACAAACTCCCAAAACTTTACCGCTGTGGTTCTTCTATCCTACAATCGAATAAAAAACAAGTGTTAAATGCGCTCATAACTAACATTAAGGGATTATGACTGATAAATTTCGAGTAAAAGACAATTTTAAATCAAAACTATAGCATTTCAAACCCAAAATGTGTATAAAAGTCATGTAAATAGTGAAAAATCAAATCATTTTACTATTTACCCATAGTGGAGAGAATTTGGAGCACTTTCCTAGTCAGACCTTCAGTTGCTGATATCGGGAGTTTCCATCGTTGTCTTTTAGCGATGTCAGTTCCAGGTAACAGTTAAAACCTTACTCTTCCTTTTCATAGTCTCAATTTTTCATTTTGATGGGGTTTTGGGCTTGTATGGCAAGCCCTAAAACCATGGGAATGGGCACCATGCTTATCCCTTACGAGATAGATGGTACCTTGTAAGAACCGCGCTGAAAACAAGGCTCACAGGCGATGCCACCACCTATCTTTAACAGTGCACAGGAGGTGTCAGCCGTGAAGTTCTAAAAATGATAACACAAGCAAAAATAAATCATTCCTTTGAATTTAAATGATTAAGGATGATTCTAATATGTGTTATGATTGTTTTTGGTAGGATTTTGCTAGTAACAAATGGTGATATGGAAAGAAATAAAACATGACAATGATGAAACTTTCGCTGAAAGGAATGCATGTTGCATAGCCACATTATGAGACTGTGGGCTCCTGAAATTCTTCTAGACCCCAAGCATGGTGTCACATGAGCGGTTTCTTGAGCACATACTCCGGATTTGGAATTCGGAGTAGCAACACTTTAAGGTTGGAGCTCATATTCTGAAAGTAGAGGTAGAGGACGTCTACTTCTTGACTAGACTCTCAAGACGGGGCACCCCCATCTCACTGACAGGTTCCCGAGGAGGGGATATTACCACCCAAGAGTTGATAGACCGTCACTGTATCCTATGGATGAGGACATAGAGGAAGAAAATCCCCATAAAAGAAGTGATGGATGGACCTCTATGGACTGTCTTATTTACTATTCAGAGAGTGGCTGGGAGTTAGGGAGTGCACCGGGATTCTAGGGCACACATGCTATATGGCATAGAGGCCATGGCAACTACAGTATTCAACTGGGTGGAATCCCTACTTCCTATATTCAAAGATCAGCTGACTAAGTGTCGGTAGGGGGAACTGAAGCACTTTGGCTTTGGTTCCATTCTAGCCTACTTCTTCTTCAAGCGAGTACCACAAATGAGACCTCAGATGGTATTCATAGAAATGAGAGCGTAGGACCCCTGTATGCTGAGGTGGGTCCATATTATGGCTTGTACTGGACCAGGCAGGAAGAAGGTGAAGTTTGGTGACCCGTTCTTCAGATGGCTCCAAGATCAGATCCTCATGGTGGAGGATTATGCTCGTGCAGGTACAGAATTCAGCAGATACCATGACCTACCTCTCCCACCTGGGAGACAGTGGGGTGACATCGATAAGAAGAAAGAAACCCTAAAACAGATAAAATGTTTTTATATTTTTTAATGTTTTATATTTTTATGTTAAGTAATGAGACCTGAAAATATTTATGCACACGTTGGAGTAGCATGACCTGGGGGAGATTCCCCATTGGATGGACAAGACGGAGCCCGCTTTGTATTGCAGGGTGATGATATCACTGGGGAGTTAGAGGAAAACCTGGAGAGGTTGACCTTGGATATCCCTGACGCTTCCATTGATGACCTCCCTCTGAGGTATCAGAGACCTACAGTGGGAGTACCGGGTCGATTTAGTAGGATGCTACGTAGAGTATCCTGGGCAGTGATGTGCTACCATGAGCATCACTAGACATTGTGTGTATGAGATATTTATTGAAATTTGATAGATTCAGGATTTTGTATGGTGATTTTTGCCTGA